>JADRCD010211290.1:0-54294 GCA_019843815.1 Montemys delectorum | reverse complement strand
AAAGAAAGAAAGAAAGAAAGAAAGAAAGAAAGAAAGAAAGAAAGAAAAAGAAATTTTTAAAAAGTCACTACAGGTGCTAATAAGAGGTTAAGACAGCACTCCAACTCCAGTGACTCGCATGCACCCTCATAAAAGGGGGCACGTGGAGACAGCTGTGCACACGGGAAGAGGACAATGGTAAGACCAAGGCAGAGCCAAGTGATGTTTCTACATGCCAAAGCATAGCAAAGATTGCCAGCACCACACCAGACACCGAGTGACAGTTGTGACAAGTGAGTCTTTTACAACCATCAGAAGGAACCAAATCTGCTGTGGCCTTGATCCTGGACTTCTAAGCTCGAAAATTGTGAGAAGAAAATAGATTTCTTTTGCTTAGTCCATCTAGCTGTGATACTTGTTTCTGGAAGCTTAAGCCACTAAGACAGCACATATGAGCTCACTAAACATGAGCTACCATCAGCCCTGTACACCTTAGATTAATTGTACAGGACAACACGGTTTTTTCTTAACTGTAATAAACATTTTACCCTACACCCCACAGCTCCTTGCTATGTCAATTGAACCTAAACCCCAAGACAATGTATAAGAAGAGTAACGAGATTGTGCTGAAATAAGCTCTACTTGCAAATCACCCCAAACCCCTTCCTGCAGAGAGAGGCCCAGCCTATTGGTTAGGCTGCAGAGAGAGGCCCAGCCTATTGGTTAGACTGCCATGAGTCAAGCAGCTGTGGACTCAGAGCTGCCTGCTGTGTGAATGATAAAGACAGAACGTGAGGGAAGGTTACCTACCAGGGGGATCTCATACCCTGCACAAACTGCCTCCAGGACAGATGCCACCTTTGGCTTAGAGCAGGGGGATGGGGAAGGGGGGACGGACAGAGGGAGAGACAGAGACGAGAGACACAGAGACACAGAAAGACAGACAGACAGAAAGGCAGAGAGAAACAGAAACAGAAAAAGACAGAGGCACACAGAGAGAGAAAGAGAGAAAGACAGGGACACACAGAGGGACAGAAGCACAGAACACAAGACACAAGAACACATCCATCCCTTGTTAGAATTTTAACTTAACTAGATCATTAGTGTGTTGTCCTCATTTAAGTTTTTATTTGAGTGAATTTATATCTCTGGGGAAAGTTGAACACAGAATGACAAAAAAAAAAAATCAAAGCTTTATTTGTGTTACTATTAAGAGTGATGATGGCTAACTTTTTATTTTTGTTTTTGTTTTTTTTTGTTTTTTGTTTTTTTATAGAGAAGGTCTTACTGGATAGAGATAACTGTCTAGGGGCTGACGAGATATTCCAGTGGGAAAAGGTGCCTGCTGCACTAGCCTTACCGACTAAGTCGTTGGATCCCTGGAAGCCACACAAAGATGGAAGGCGAGAACCAACCTCACAATTGTTTTACCTCTGCATGTGTGTCATGATATGTGGACTAAGTGCATTCATCTTCTGGCTTTTATATACTTGAAAGTGTGTGTATGTCATAAAAGCAAAAAATGAACCACAGGGGTGAAAAGTTCTTATGGGGGAGTAGTGAGCAAGAAAGGGTAACAGATTACCTATGACATGACAGCATATGGGGAGACTATCTGTAGGGGAAGAAATGGGCCAGCTGGGAGGGGAGAGGGGCATGGGGAGGAAAAAGAACATAAAGAAACACATGCGTGAAAATGTGATGAACCATTTATTGATTTTAAAAGGTTTCCATTAGAAAGTTTTAAAAAACAAAAATGGGAAATTACCCACAGGCCTCTCTTGCTTAGGGAAGTTCTACAGAGGGTAAGGCAGAAAGTTCGGAAATTCCTATGAGTTTCTCCTCACAAGGAGCAATCACGAGCGGCATGAAGCTGAACCCTGGCATTTGGTCGGCTGGCATTTACCTAACATCTGCTTTCTTCCAGGAGATGAGTCATGAAGAAGACGATCATAGCGATTCCCTGAGACACGCCTCTGTGCTTAGTTCCTTCTCAGCCATCTCTTAATTCTTACAATACTGCAAGGAAGAGATGACTTTTATCAAGGGTCAACTGTCCTACTAGTAAGGGGTTTTGCTTTTTGCAACTGGGACGCACAGGATCCCAGAATCACAGGATCACAGAGACAGCTTGACTCTGAGGAGTTCTGACCCAACCAGGATCACAGGAAGGACAGGCTCCAGGCAGATTTAGCCAGGGCAGGTAGCATTAGAGATAACCAGATGGCAGGAGGCAAGCATAAGAACATAAGCAACAGAAATCAAGGGAACTTGGCATCATCAAAACCCAATTTGCCCACCATAGCAACTCCTGGACACACCAACACACCAGAAAAGCAATATTCAGGTCTAAAATCACTTCTCATGATGATGATAGAAGACTTTAAGAGGACAAAACTCCTTCAAAGCCATTGTTCTTTTTAAATGTATATAACTTCTCTTCTACAGAAGCACAAGTGGAAATAAATCACTTGCTTTTCTTATGCAATATCCCTATCATTTTTTCATTGACATACATGTCTTAAATACCTTCTGTGTTTCAAACTCTGTAAACACAAAGGTAAATATGGCCCTATCCTAAAGTGTTCATAATCCACCTATAAATGAGCAAAGGTCACTGTGTATTGTCTGCTGCCTTTGAAGTACATCAAAGAGGCAATTGTAGCACAGAGGAGCCTGACACAGTACTGACTCTTCATAAGCCTGAGAGTCTTCCAAAATCCCACCTGCCTATGGAAGCTTAGTTACCTTAACAAATGCTTTCTCGTAGTGTCACAGCCCCTTCAGAGACATAGATGAACTTGCCTTTGATGTCACTGCTATTGCCATGAGCCACCCTAGTCCACTCATATTATCCTGCAGTACCCTCCATCCAACTCCTAGAGCAATGTTTTCCCCTTTACTAGTTACACATGTGCTCATGAGAACTGAAAAAGCAAATACAACAGGGTTAACTTTCCATTCTCTCAATTGTTCTTTCCATTGTACATTTTTCTTATTTTGCTACTAAAACCAGTCAATGTAGAATCTCTTCGCTGATGTAAGTTTTTGATATAGATAAAATCATCATCATACAAAACTAACAATGTTAAAGATTGAGTCACTTTCTATGGGATAATATATTTTTTACAAAGTCCCTTGTAGGCAGAGAGGTCTGATGGAAAGAGTTACTTTGTAGAAAGTTGTTCTGACCTAAAAACATCAAGCCAGCTTATGTTTTAAAAAGAATTATTTGTTTTTTTCAACAAGAGAGTGTCTTCTTTTTAGGCAAGATTGCTTTTTCATTCTCTCTTTTATATACAGAAAGCAGATTTCTCAAAATGGTTTGCTTAGGGTTACTAACTCATTTAACCGCCAATGCATTCTTAGCATCTTGGGACCTGCTCTTTTCTCCCTATTAATTGGACTTTCCTCTGTGTCATACCCCAAATAGTTTTTTGCTTTTTGCTAAATCTAATAATGATCTCCCAAAAATAGCAGTTTTTATCATCTCTGCTCCTGGACAGGGAGAGTATCAGATGTCAGCAAGGCTGTGGTAGAGAAACGGGGTGAAGAGAACATGAGGTGAGCCAGCCCAGCCTGCTCTACATTACAGACCAATCTCTCTTGTAATAGGTACAAGGTGAGCATTTCTAAGGTTACAATGTATCTCCTACATGGACCAATGCCTGAGTATCTTTCTGCTGACCTAGAACCACATGAAAATTGTCATAATCAAAATGGAATCACTTATGTCAAACTTTAGTAAAACAGTCAGGAGGCTTTGAAAAGAGAGCTCTGGTATATATACCTGCTTATCATAAAAACTATGGCAAGGACTCTGAATACCACAGTCTTACACAAATATTTCTATAAAGACATCTGCCCAACAACTTTCTATTCAACAGCGGATTGGTAGCCTCTATGTTGTTGATCTTTGCAGTCAAGGATAATGGTTCAAAACAATTTGCATAGCTCTTTCACTCTACCTTTAAAAATGTTTGTTTTCACCAGGCGGTGGTGGCGCACGCCTTTAATCCCAACACTTGGGAGGCAGAGGCAGGCGGATTTCTGAGTTCGAGGCCAGCCTGGTCTACAGAGTGAGGTCCAGGACAGCCAGGGCTACACAGAGAAACCCTGTCTCAAAAAAAAAAAAAGTTTGTTTTCCTTTACCTCTTCTGAAATACCTACAAGCTTACAACAGCACTTATTTTCAGAGTTGCAAATTCCCTACTCATCAATAATAATAATAATAATAATAATAATAATAATAATAGTTTCTTTTTTTAAGATTTACTTGTTTATTATATGTAAGTACACACCCCTGAAGGAGCATCGAATCTCATTAGGGATGGTTGTGAGCCATCATGTGGTTGCTGGGATTTGAACTCATGACCTTCGGAAAGGCAGTCGGTGCTCTTACCTGCTGAGCTATCTCTCCAGCCCCTAATAATAGTTTCTTTTGAGATTCTCCCATTGTTTATTTTTTTAGACTACAGAAATCTAGTTCAAACTCTTCAGCTCAGGATCCAGTGGCTTATGTGATTTCTCAGTTCCTAGATCTGAATCACTACCACTTCCTTAATAAAACTCAGGGCTTGCTACTCCCTACAAACCTGGAACATACTTGCCTATTGCTGACTTTGCTCCTTCTCTCTCCTTGGCCAAGAATGTTCTTTCCCTAATTCTTTATGTGACAAGTCCTACCATCAGTCAAATTCAGTTAAGTGCTACATACTTCTTGAGAGTTCTTTCTTCTAAAGTTCTTTATCTATCTATAGCCACATTTCTCATAGTTCTTTGTCCTTTTCTCCTGTAGGCAGTAAATGGAATACAAGTAGAGAAAAAGACCCAGAAATGACCAGGTTAATTGAGAATCAACCTGTACCTGGACAATGACTTGTAACTGGAAAATAAAAGTTTCTAAGAAGGATAGAAAGATGGATCAGTTGGTAAGAGCACCATCTGCTCTTCTAGAGGACTCCATGTTCAATTCTCAGCACCCATAATGGCAGCTCACAACTGGCTGTAACTCCAGTTCCAGATCTGATGTCTTCTTCAGGCCTCTGCCACATCTCCACACACATGCTACATAGACATACGTGCAAGTGAAATATTCATACACATAAAACAAAAACTGAAAACCTATTTTGAATGTCACCAAGACATGATCTACTGGTCTAGTTTGACTATAGATCTATAAATGCAGTAGAGCAAATGGTATCAATATATTTATTCAGTGAATTAACAAATCTGTATTGAGCACCTGTTCTATAAATGACAGTCATTCTGTTAGACACTAGGAATGGGAACCATAGAAAACATAGTCTCCAATCTCACTATGGCAATAGTCTAGTAATGATCCGGGTAACAGTTAAGAAAGCATGCTGTGAGTCTGCTCTGAGGAATGAATGCAGAGTTTCTGCAGTCTAGTACTATTGAGCTCAGGAAGTTGGGTAGAACAGAGCTTCTTCAACTTTTCTCCTTGCAAGCCCTTTTCTTACTTAGTCAACCATAGGTATTTAGGTATATAAAATAGGTATAGAAATCAAATCTTTACTAACAATAACTTATAACTTGTTTTAAAACATTCCTTTAGCATGGATATAATTTTATCACTTATCGGAGGTGAAGTTTGCACATGCTTATTAATTTTTACATAAGTATGAAACTTTGGCTGAACATCTGAAACTGTAGGATATAGAGCATCTTCAATATTTTCCAGATAATTGACACTGTGACTGTATGGTCTGATTGATGGTATAATTGATGATACTCATCAATGCTAAGAATGTCATTCACATAAAATCTAGTACACAATGGTAGACTGGAAATCATAAACCCAGATCTCTGACCATACACCTTACTCCTATTCTGATGCCAGAACTATGAAGCAGTCATCTCTCATAGATCTAATAATGAGGGAGAAAATTCTTAGATTATACAGGCACTCTGGCCTACAGGATATTCATTTTATTACAGATTAACAAGTTGCTATTTCGGTTTGTGTATATTCTTGAAACTTGGTCTCCCAGAGTACAATCCACTAAATGATCAAGTCTCTGCATTAGCAAAGAAACTAGATGTAGGCTTGTGCTGTTACCTCCCTTCCCCCACTCCTCTCCTTCAAACCCCTCCTCCACCCCCTCCCCCTCCCCGACCCCCAACTCTGTGTCCCTGATACACTCTCTCTTTTAAGCATACGCTCTGACTCCTTCCACTGTATAGTCCTTAACAAGACAGCTTTAAGTTTATTGCCTCATAAAGTCTTCTAGAGACCCAATATTGCCTTTCTTAATTCAGCAACATGAAGTAAAAAAAAAGTTTGTTCAGAGGTGCCAGCACTTAGCTCAATGTCTGGACTGCAGCTTTCTTCTTTATTAAGTCGAAAGTAACTAAGTTCAGAGCATATGTTTGACTCAATTTTATATCTTTCTAGAATGTCTAGAATACTTTGTGTATTGTATATTAATAAGTACTTGTTGCATATATAAGTGACAAAGTGCAATGTGTGTAGTTTCTTTCTATAGTTAATAGGAATATATAACACATAATAATGATAACAAATCCAAGAAAAGTCTAAAGGAATCGCCAAGGAAGCAAATTTTGTTACCCAAAAGGGTTTATAAAGTAAGTTAATGTATGATTAAGAAAGGGGGGTAGGATCAAGCTGTAGGACCTTGTTATGAATTGGATCTGCCAATATTGATGCCGTAGAAGCCAATCTTGAAGTTATATACCAACATCTGCTTCGCAAGAACTGATTAAAATAAATATTTTTCAGTTGCTATGGCTTTTGAGTTTATTTTTGACAGACTCCAAATGCAGCAAATAATATAGAAACTCTAGTTCCTTTCATTGCCATTTGACATGGAGGATTCTAATCTCACTAGTGAGGCAAAATAAACACCAGCCTCATGACCACGAAAGATAACTTTCCTTGATCCTCAGGAGCAAATAGCAGAACTTTGTCATTTGTACTGGCTGCTTGGTCTTTAAAACTAAGTACAGCCTCGAAGTAGCCTTTAAAGTGTGGAGACTGCCACACTAGACTGAGTCCTTCCTCTTTGTAGGAAAGCCCTGGGGAACATCCCTTAGACACTTTGTAAAGGCCCCATTGCTGCTTTAGTTTTTATTAAGGGAATTTAAGAACATGTACGAAACTAGGAAGAAGAGCAATTGGGCCTGAAGTGCCTTTCACCCAGCTTCCATAGTTACCAAGAGTGAAAAGAGAAACAAACACAAAGTCTCGAATAATTTTTACGTTTACTATTTTCCCAAAGGATACACATTTCAGAACAACTGAACTCTCCAAGGAAGACAGCAGCTTTTTAGGGAAAAACTCAAGCCATTACCAAGAATAGCCAGCTAGTTCCTCTATTTGTTATCATATATGTGAGGTCATCACCTAGATATCAGTATCATAAAAATCAGAAATGGGGGCCAGGAGATGGCTCAGCAGGGAAAGGTGCTTGCCACCAAGGCTGATGACCTTTGTTGAATCTCCATGACCCTCATGGTAGACGGAGAGAAACAATTCATAAATAAATAATGATGTAAGTTAAAACGTTTTAAAACCAGGAATAAAATTGCTTGCATTAGGTTGTGAGCAGCACATGTGAAAGGAATGACTTCATTTCTCAGGCAGTGGCAAGCATGATGGTCTGCCCTTTTGTTTTCTTAGTGCCAGGTGTTAAGTGGGAGGAGTCACATACTCCTTTAATCTCAGTATTTGGGAGGCAGAGGCAGAAGATCACAGGAGGAGCACTGTGAGATTGAGCCCACCCTGCTCTACATAGTGACTTCCAGGCCAGCTAGGCTAAATAAAAGGTGGGGAGAAGTCGGGTGATGGTGGCTCACACCTTGAATCCCAGCACTTGGGAGGCAGAGGCAGGCAGACTTCTGAGTTCGAGGCCATCCTGGTCTACAGAGTGAGTTCCAGGACAGCTAGGGCTATACACAGAAACCATGTCTCGAAAACAAAACAAAACAAAGCAAAAACATAAAAAAAGGGGGGAGGGAGGAAGGTATCCAAAAGTATCAGTCTTTTCAGAAAGATTCAGGGGTCAATTTAGATAAGCTTTCATTGCCTAAACATAGTTAAAGATGAACAAGAGTAATTGCAGCAACTCTGAGTTTGTTTTGAACTCAGTTAAGTTCTTTGTTACATATATATTCAAAATAAAAGATATTGAATTTGGTGCTGGATGTTGTTAGCATTCTGTCTAAACTCTACCCCACAGTTACCTGGCCCACTATAAAAGGGGCTGCTTGCCCCCTCCTCCCTCTCTTGTTCTCTTGATCTCTTGCTTCTCTCTTGCCCTCTTGGGCTCTTCGTCCCCCCCTCCCTTCCCTATTCCCTTCCTCTCTCCACGTGTTCATGGCCGGCCTCTACTTCTCTACTCTCTCCTCTCTGCCTTTCTGCCTCTACTACCCTCTTAACTCCCCTCCCCATGCCCTGAATAAACTCTATTCTATACTGTACTGTGTGGCTGGTCCCTCAGGGGGAAGAAATGCCTTGACAAGTGCCTGCTGAAGCACCCCCTTATCCTATAACTGACTACACACCCATAGAACATACCCCCCTCTCTCTTTATTTTTTTATAAACACATAAGATGTGATTAAGCCTTTAGATCCAATTGGATACCTTCCTTACTTTCTAGTGTCACAAGATTTTCTAAGCTTAATATGGTATGTTTTCTATTTCCAACGTGGAATCTATAATTTCTCTAAGAAGCTCTGTGTCATGTTGAGTTTCTCCATGAAATAGACTGATTTGAATATTTTATTTTATTTTTTTTAGATTTTGTGTGTGTCTGTGTGCCTGTATGCCATGTGTGTGCAGATGCCCATGGAAGCCAGAGGAGTATGTCAGATTCTCCAAAGCTGAGGTTACAGGCAGCTGTGAGCTGCTGATGTGGATTCTGAGAACCAAATAGGGCTCTCTGGAAAAGCAGCAACAACTGACCCATCTTTCCAAGACCTGACTTGAGTATTTAGATGCATGAAGTTCATTAGGGAATTCCCCTAGAGTCAACACCTGTTGAGGAAAGACAAAAATATGTTTGGGTAGAAGAACTGAACCACAACATAATAATAACAATCCCACAAAATAACACTGTAAGATTTTCTGTCCTGAAGCAAAAGAGTTTAAAGCAATCCACATTAATCAGTCATTCCATGTAAGCTGCCCTGGGGTATGAGGAAAGAACCTAAATGTGATGCTATTGTCATCGGATAGTAGAGATCCTCAATCACAGCACTAGACATATTTCCTTGTCAGATTGCCCTAGTATCTGCCACATATCTTTTAATGTACAGTATGGTCCCAATAACAAAGAATGTCCAATCTAAAATGTCAATAGTGCAGAAACTAAGACAGTTTGGCCTTAGGGCAACACTAAGACAGTGACTCAGTAATCTGGGTGAGATCGTTTTGTTCTAATACAAACAGTTGGTAGTCAAGGAGACTCTCTTCCAGTGCTGGCAACCCCAAACTCTTGAGTGCCCAAGGCAAAACCAGTTGAATAAGCTGGGAGAGGGGGGGCAGAGAGAGAGAGAGAGAGAGAGAGAGAGACAGAGACAGAGACAGAGACAGAGACAGAGACAGAGACAGAGACTGCTCCTAAGTTTTAAAAACAGAGACTCAGGGACACAGGCACTCTGGTTGCAGGTTTCTCTCTCTGGCCTTCAATCACCAGGAGCTCCAGCACTTGGCAGCTATTGTAATCCATAGCTTTTAGCAGCTGTAAGCAAGGAGAGCCAATAGTAGCAAGCAACACCAGGTGCTGATACCTTCTAGTTCCAGTTCTTAAACAGGCTTCAGATGCTAGACTCTTCCACTATACAGAGGCAAGTAAAACAACTCTCTGGCCTATTGTGTTAAAACTCCAGCCCTTGACAGTGGTTTGTGTTACAGCACATGGGTCTAGTGTGTCTTAGACTTCTGGCAAATTTGGAAGGTCCCTGGAACTCTTCCAGCAATCAAGGAATCAGTTTCTCATCTTCAACTCTTCACAGTCCTCTTTGTCTCTACCATCTCTGCCCTTGAATTCTCTGGAACTCTTTAGCTACCCTCCTGTTGCCACCACTCTTGTCACTGCTGTCAATACCTTCCTTCCTTCATGTTACCAGCTCATTCCACAAATGATAAAACTCAAAACTAGTTTTAAAAACAAAAGCCTTTTATCTGGCCTAATGTTGTAACATCAAGTACAAGCATAGGAAGCTGCCTCCCCAGCTACCTCTCATAAACTGAGTCAACAGCCTGCTTATATAGACAGAAAAGAGAATATGGCACAAGTATCTCCACCAGTTATAGCCGTCCTTCATAAGGCTATGCTTATACCAATCATAGCACAGTTCCTTAGACAAATGAGGAAATATGGTTGCTCCAACCACAGGAATCTCCCTTGAAATTGAATTGCAGCAATCACAGATCTGCTGGGCTAGCAAGGTTCAAGCTCTGGAATGGGTGGAAACGGCCATAGGCTCATCAGGAATTCATGGAGACTTGTGATGACAAAAGTCTTACACGAACTGTTTTGAAATAGTTGTAGCTAAGGGAAGCCCTCACTAGATTTGTTCTTAAGCAGCAGCTGTAGTTGTCTGTTCTGAAAGGTGTCTGTGGTTTTCTGAGCAGCAATGCATGAGGTCTGCTTGCCTGCCATGGTCTCACTCAAGGCAGCCAGAGCACAGTGGAGAATCCAACAGCTGTCTGTTGAGGTTTGGTCTTGCTGTATATTGTAAGGCTAAGTGCGGTCCCTCAAGACCTAGCTCATAGACCTACATGACCCTGTCCCCAAGTCATTTCTGATTGGTAAAAAAAGATGCTGACATGAGTTAGGTGAGCTGATGAAAACATGGCCCCGAGGTCTAGCCAACTGGAGTTAAGAGCGGCCCAGATGAAACATAGTAAATAATAACTAGAGGTTATCTATCAATAGGAAAGTAGGTTCTAATAGCATAGATGATAGACAGCTGCCCAGTGCTAGTGCTGATTAAGGTTTATTATAAATAATAAAAGTTGTATGTCTTTTATCCAGGAACCAAATGATCAAGGTGTAGTAGAAACCCCAGGTCAAGATTAAAAATTTCTGCAACAGCTGTCAGTCAGGGAGTCAAATTGCCCTGGCTGCTAACACCTGTACCTATTTAAAAGTCACATAAATATTAAAAGAAGTGCTTATGATAAAGGCCCCTGACTTTAATAGTGCTATAATTATATTTAAAGGGCTCTAACTCCTGTCACAGGTAGAGTTGAGTTCTATCTCAAGACAGGAACTATCAGGTACTAAGACTCCCAGCAACAGAGAGATTAAAGCCTCCACCCTGAAAAAGGAATCCAGTGACATGGCACAGCATCGACCACACACTTTAGCACACAGAAGCACATAGACATCTCAGTCCAAGCTCTGGGAAGACTGGCTGTTGTTGGCTTAGTGTTTATTTGTAGGCTTTTCAGAGGGCAAAACTAGGGGGAGGGGAATTGAACACACATCATTCATATCAATATTTCCACTTGAAAACCAAAATTGTAGGTAAAATAGTTATGTTCAGAGAAGCTGTCATTAACTCAAATAAGTGCCTGGAAGCCATAGGGTCTTTTTTTTTTTTAATCTCATTAAGTTTGTGTATTATAGGGGTTATAAAAGAATTGAAAAACTTTAATGGCAAATGTTAGAAAATACTGAATATGGGGCTAGGAATGTAGCTCAGTTAGTATAGTACTTGCCTAGCATGTATAAAGCCCTGGGTTCAATGTATAGTGCCAAAAAAAAAAAAAAAAAAAAGTGGGGAGTGGTGATGCGTGCCTGTAGGAGGAGGAGGATCAGAGGCTTAAGTCTATCCTCAGGTATATACGAAATTTGAGGCCAGCCTGGGCAGCATAAGACAATGCCCAAACCACAACCAACCAAAAGCCTTAGCATTCTTTAATGACCAAAGTGCTTGATCTTCACAAATGACAAGGAGGCTACACAAGTTTAACCAACTTGCGCAAGGACCCATCTCTACCAGGCACCAGGACCTAACTACTACTGTTTCTTTTTTCCAGACTCACTACTCCAACTTTCCTCCTACAAACAGAGGACAGAGGAACAGAAAGGATGATGAGACTCACACAGAACTTCACCATACTTCGAGAAAATTTAGAGCCCACATCGCACAGCTCCATGAAGGAGGGATTACTTGCTCACGATCACTGGAAATATTTCCTTGTTGCTTTCCTAAGAACCAGGAGATTGTGCCGTGCCTTCCATACTTTCTGCTCCACTCTTGCTAAAAACAAAACAGGTATATACTAGAAAATAGGCTAAGATGGAGCCTTTCAGTAAAGAAAAATGACTCAGTTTACAAGCACACAAGAACAAAATGGGGCTGCTTGAGTATCTCAGTTGGTAGAGTTCTTGCCTAGCTTGGACAAAGACCTGGGTTTGATCCCCAGGACTGCATAAAATGAGACTTGGTTATACATATCTGTAACTCCAACACTTAGGGGGCAGAAGCATGAAGAACAGAAGTTTAGGGTCAGTCTTGGCTACACGAGACCTGTATCAAAAATAGCAAGTGAACATGACCAGAATGCATTGTTTGCTTTCTTTGCCTGTTTTTTGTTTGTTTCTTTGTTTTTTGTTTGTTTGTTTGTTTTTGTTTTTTTCCCCAGACAGGGTTTCTATGTATAGCCGTGGATGTCCTGGAACTCACTCTGTAGACCAGGCTGGCTTCGAACTCAGAAATCTGCCTGTCTCTGCCTCCCAAGTGCTGGGGTTAAAGGCGTGTGCCACCACTGCCCAGCATCTTTGCTTGTTTTACTCTCAGATACAAACCCAACAATTACACCAGTACTGTGCATATGCCTCATTCCTCTCCATTGGAGGAGTCATCCTGGAATTTCCTTTCAGGCCCTCCCTAGAAATTGAATCTGAACTTTTCTTGTCCTCGGTAGTTGTTTATTATTTTTCCCAGTGCTTCTTAATTTTTTCCATTGAAGTACAGACAGAGAAAAAATGCAAGCTGTATACACCACACACACACACACACACACACACACACACACACACACAGCAGTGGGGTAAGTTCATACATCTTTGCACACATAGCCCTGAGTAAGTGATCAAAAGCAAAATTCTTAAGAAACACAATTTTTACCAAATATGTCATAAACATTTGTTCAAGATTCACAGCCTGTTTTTCTTAAGGAAATACAAATATAAAAGGGAAATTGTTATAGCAGAAGGTGCAATATATTTAATGAAAGCTTTGAAATTCCTCTTGCTAATCATGATCCTTCATACTCCTAATGTGAGAAAAATCACTTCCACAATATATTTCTGTTGCTCTGAAGTACAATCTTCCTCTTAAATAGAAAACCCACTACCCATTCCACCAATGTGTATGGAGCACTTAATGCCAAATATCTTATTTTGGCAAAACCAGTAAGCTGTTATAATCAAGAGTTTGATATAATCTGTGCTTTATAAATACTAATGATATAAAGTAGTAAAATATAAATGCAGTCAAACTGTATAAAACTGTATATTTTCATTAAAAATGTAAACTAAACTAAATGTAAAAAAATGTGTTAAAAAAATAAAAAAATGTGTTGTGGGCATCTGTGCATGTTCACGTGTACAGGTGTGTGTGAGCACACGTGTATATGTAAGCATCTAAATATAAGTTTTTAATGTGAAATTATTTCCCACATATTGTCTTAAAAGTTACAGCTTATCTAAACTTCATCAAAAGCATTTATTAAAATAAAAATACAAAATAGGAGATGGGTGTGGTGTCAAACCCAGGAGGACTTCAAGTTCTAACTTCCACTGGATTATATAATTAGTTTAAGGAAGGTCAAATCAATTATATTTGAAGCCAGCCTGGGGCTATACAGCAAGATAAAAAAAAAAGGAAAAATACAAATAAAAATAAAAATGAATATCAAAATATTAAACTTAAAATCCTTAAATGAAACTGTAAAAAATCTGAATTAAATGTTATTAAGCAGTTTCTAAAGATAAAATAATTCCTTAAAATTTATTATCCTCTACTTGCCAATGCAAAGAAATTGTTATGTTTCTTCTTTTAGTTAGTTACAGACTGACTTCTCCCAAAATTCCTGTGCTGGAGCCGTAACCTCCATCCAGTATGACTGCATACATAGAGGAAAGCAGTTAAGGTTTCCTGAGATCACAGGGGTAAGGCTCTCACTCAACAGGACTGTCATCTTTGTTTGAGGAAGTGAAACTGGAACACTCTATAGTACACAGAGGAAAGGTCGCACGAGGAAGAAGGTGCCAGCTAAACGTAAGTCAGGCTTCAGCAAAAACCGGTCCTTGACGCCTTGATCTTGGATTTCCAGCTTTTGGAACTATGTAAAAATAAATCTCAATTGTTGAAAACCATCCAATTTTGGGTAGTGGTGACAGCCTGAGGAGACTAATACGCCTTTATATTTACAACTTAAGAAAGACACGGGAGGTGGAGGCACGGCTTAGCAGTTAAGAATCTTTGCTGTTCTTCTAGAGAACCCTAGTTTGGTTCCCCAAACTCATAGCAGACAGCTCAGAACTAGCTGTAATTCCAACTCCAAGGAATCAGTCCTCGGTGGGCACCCTCATACATGTGGCAGTCACTCATACGACACACTCACACACACACACATATGGAAATAAATTTTAAAAAAAGAAAAATGTGAATTATTTAACATTGCAAATTGTTCTTCAGTGGCCATGTACAAAGAACAAAAGCAAAACAAATCTTAAGAATACTCGCTGCTACGAAAATTTTTCCCTTAGAGAGGGGAAAAAACCTATTCATTTTTATTGAGAGGTTTTGAAAAATTGGTTAATTTGTTTTTTTTCCATCTGTCAAAGCACTTTCATCACTCAAATACTCTCTACACATCAAAGTAGCGTGGGACTTTGGAAATGGTATAACTCACAAACCTTTATACCACACAGATGTAGCCACCTGCTGTGTTGAGGACATAAAACAAGAAGTGTGGAAAAATATTCTCCAGAGGCCTAAATAGTGTTAAAGAATGGATACTTGAGTTTTATGGCCATGCTGTACTAGTACTGAACGCCTGAACAAGAGAGGAGCTTATGCATCCCTTGACAGTGTGTGTGTCTGGGGCATTGTGTTGTGATGTGTGAGGCTCTCCAAAACCCTGTAGGTCTTACCTGCCCCAGTCTGAGATCTTTCCAAAGTCTGGCATCTGCAGATACTCAGCAGAATAGTATAAGTCAATGTGATTCGTAACCTCTCCACTTGAAGAGTATACACAGTAAGATGGAGTATCAATAAATCTACATCATCTGTTTACCCACTGAGCTAGTGAAGAATGCAGTGATAATTATCATCTTTTCAAAAATAAACGAGGTACAAACTAAATTTAGCAACTTAACAATTATTACTACCTATAAGTGGAGGACCCAAGTCATAATCCAAGACTCCTGACCCCGTCCACAAAGCATCTCTGTCTAGCTTCCTGATGTTCAGAATTGCTTCATAGTATTTTCAGGAGTGTTTGGTCAAGAAGTACAACAAGAGTTGAAAAAAATTAAAAACCTTATATATCTCTCTTCACTATTTAGCAATTGTAAATTCGGGGATGGGAGAAAAGGAAAATAGCTTTAATAGATGTTTTCTGAACCTAATTGTTGAACTTCAGCATCTTAGAGTCAGTACTTCCTGTTACATTTCTAGTCATATAGTGATTATAGCCACAATAAAAGGACTGTATTTGGTCTTCTGGCGCATGGTCAGCTTCTTCTTTTGTCCTTGTGATTTGGATTTCCTTGACTCCTGACTGGGGATGTCTGCTGCTCTGATGCAGTCATTTGAGAAGGGTAGCTAAGTAGCATAATTGTTATTTATCATGTGTATGCAGTGTTTGGGAGTTAGAGTCTGAGCTAACAGAAAATTAAATGTGATTTCTGCCCTCAGAGATCCTCATTTTACTCTGATGAATAGATTTGACTTGTAAACACAGGAAGAAGAGGAGAAAACAATCTTTGGGAGAAGAAAAGTATAGAGGTATGCCCAATAAGATTATCTGTCAGAGTATCAAATTTATGTAATCTGATAAATGGAGGGAAACGGATTTTTCCCTGTGAAGGCAGGGCTGGAGATCTGGATTCTGATGCTAACTGTCATATCACCAGTCTAGTCCCCAAAGCTTGTGTGCAGTTCAACTATATAGTCCATAAGCCTGTGTTCCTGGTGACAATTAGTATACACACACACACACACACACACACACACACCACTCTAAGCTTCTCTCTCTTACCTATAGCAACTATCTTATAAAATAACAAAACATTTCAGGCAGTAGATAAGGATGTCTAGTAGAGAGGGCATGAGTTTCACATTCAGTATTCTTTAAAGAAGAAACCAGACCCAAGGGTATTTGGATGAAGTCCCAACACAAGAAAATTAGGAATATAATACATTTCTAATTACTATAAGCTTGGGAACATTATCTCTGCATCTCTATGTTTTTTTCTGTGGAGACACAGGAAAGAGGCACATTGTGCATACCTGGGTGACAAATCACTCTTGATCTAACAGGACAGTAATGGTACATTTTTTACCTGAGCTCTCTTACAACTAGATCTTATTACTCATTGATAAGACATGTGACTCTTAACACAGTTTTTCCATTATGCCACATATATGTAATTCCTCAATACAACATACAATATAGCGAAATGTTTCAATGTTAGATAAACTTTTACTTTCACTATCTAAAAATATTATTTATCAATAAAATTACTGTTGCTGCTGGTAATTTTAGTGAGTAAAATGTGCTTAGAGACTAGATGACTGGCCTAGTTGTTAAAAACAGACCTTAGAGTTAAGCAGATGGTGATTCAGATTCTGAATTCTACTATATGCTTGCTTCATTCCCTTGAATAAATTGTATTAGCTCACTAATCTTTGATTTATCTGTAAAAAGTGGATTACAGTATTAAGCCTTTAAAGGACTATTGGGAAGATCAATGATAGCTGATAGTAAAAATAAAAGTTATGCTCACATGCTCAGAATTTGAATATCATTGATTTATGACATATGCATTCATAGGCCCAATCATGGCCTATTTTACCTATATATTAATACAAATAAATATACATTCATGTGCACTGAATTATGTATCTCCTCACTAAGTATCCAACCAACCAGTACAGGAGACAGAACATCAATGTCATTTATGTGTTTCTATGCTTTTCTCTAATCTAGTCCTCAACCTTTTCTTTCTTCTCATATGTTATTGCACTGATTTTAAAGTTATGGCTTTGCCATGTATTTATTTTTCTAAATATTATATGATCTAATTTCATTTGTTTTTAACATTTTTTTAAGTAGGTCATAGGGCCAGAATAGATGGCTCAGCATTTCCTACTCTTCCAGACGACCAGAGTTTGATTTCCAGCAACCAAATCATGTGACTCACAAACACCTACAATTCCAAGTTCAGGAGAGCTGATGTCCTTTTTTGGCTTCCCCAGTACCCACACACGTGTGGCATAAGCTTATACAGATATATATATCCATTAATAAAAAAATTTTTAAAAGCAGTTCATGTGTTTTCCTTTGGAGCAGTGCTGCTAGAAACATTAGTTTTCTTGGGTAAATGCACAGAAGTAGAATTTCCTGAGTTATGGTATATAGAAATGGCTGACAATAACAGATAATGCCAAACTTTCCAGAGTGGTTTTATCTATACATGCTCTTATGAACACTACAAAAGGCATGCTGCTAATTCATAGTCTCTCCAAAACTAGATATTGTTACATTTCTTACCGTTTGTCAACTGACTTGCTATAAGACCGTGTTTTGTGATTTAATTTCCTTTCCCAATCAACAATGCAGCTGGTCATCTCATACATCTGTCTGTCTGTCTGTCTGTCTGTCTGTCTGTCCGTCTGTATGTCTGTATGTCTGTATGTATGTATGTGAGATAAGGTCTCATGTGTCCCAGGCTGGCTTCAGCTTAATATGTAGCAGAGAATGATCTTGAATTATGGAATCTCCTGCCTTGACTGGGATTACAGGCTAGCATTATCATGGCCCAGTTTATGGCACACAAGGGATTGAGCTCAGGACTTCATGAATGCTTCGTGAACACTCAACTCAACTACAGCCCTAGACTCACATATTTTTATGAGTCACAAGTTTTCTTTTCTGTTAAACTTCTATTAATATTTTTTACCACTTTTATCAGATTGTTTGTGCTTTATTGATTTGAAAAAAAAAATAATCTTGCTATTAACTCTTTGTCGGTAAACTTGGTTACGAACACCCTCCCCCAGCTTGTGCTTTCTCTTTTTCCTCTTGGTAAGATGATTTTTGCTATTTCAAACTTCTAGATATTGATAATAGTCATGTCATTCAGATTTATTCATAGTTTTCATATTTTTATGGTATTTGGGTTTTTTTGTTTTGTTTTGTTTTGAAACAGTCTCATTCTGTAGCTTGGTCATACCTGGAATTATTTATGTAGACTAGGTTGACCTCAAACTCACAATGATCCACTTACTTCTACCTTCCTAGTGCTGTGAATAAGTGTTGGTCACTAGCCAGGTATTAGGTTTTGTTTGGTTGGTTCGTTTAGGTTCTTGTTCTGTGGTGATTTGAATGATAATGGCCCCAAAGGCTCACATATGTGATGTGTTCCCTGTTGGAAAACCGGGAAGGATTGGAAGGTGTGACCTTGTTGGAGGAGGTGTCACACTGGTACTGGACTTTGAGACTTTATAAAGCCCATGCCATTCCCAGTTAACTCTCTTTGCTTCATGCTTAAGATCCATATTCATGGATCAAAATCTAAGTTCTCTCCAGGCAGAGTGGTGTATGCCTTTAATACCAGCATTCGAGAGGTAGATACAGGTAGATTTCTGTAAGTTCAAGACCAGCCTGTACTACATAGTAAGTTCCAGGCCAGCCTGGGCTATGAAGAGAGACCCTGCTTTGAAAAACAAACAAACAAAAAAAGAAGATATAAGCTCTTGGCTACTGCTTCAGCACATCTGTCTGCCTGCCTGCTGCCATGCTTCCCACCATTATGGTAATGAACTCTAACCCTCAGAAACTATAAGCCTCCAATAAACTTCTTAAAAAGTTGCCTTCGCCATGGTGTCTTATCCCAACAATAGAAAAGGAACTAAGATAGTGTTAGTACCAGAGGTTGAACCTAGGGTCTCGTGCACACTAGGGAAGGACTGTCCTAGTGAGTTCTATCATTAGCCTTTTTTAAACTATTAATTTTTAATTTTTCTGACTTTATGTGTATGGGTTTCTAACCTGCATGTATTTCTATACCTCACTTGTATGTCTAGTGCCTATAGAGACCAGAAGAGGATGTTCAAGCCTCGGAATTAGAGTTATAGAAAGCTGTGAGCCATGTGGGTACTACAAATCAAATCCAGGTCTTCTGAAAGAGCAGCCAGTACGTTTAACCTCTGAGCCATCTCTCTACCTCCAGCCCTTCTTTCTACTACTTTTTTTTTCAGGCATGGGGATCAAACCCAGGACCAAGGCAAGCAAGCAATCACTAAGTTACATTACCAGCCCTGGATTTTGTGCGTATGTCTTTATTAAATTCATCCCTACTACAAATTTAAAAGAATATGTACTTATGTTTTCTATTAAAGCTCATAAAGTTTTACTTTTAACATTCATTTCTGGGCTGGAGAGATGGCTCAGTGGTTAAGCGCACTGACTGCTCTTCCAAAGGTCCTGAGTTCAAATCCCAGCAACCACATGGTGGCTCACAACCATCTGTAATGAGATCTGATGCCCTCTTCTGGTGTGTCTGAAGACAGCTACAGTGTATTAACATGTAATAATAAATAAATCTTTAAAAAAAGGAAATTAAAAAAACATTCATTTTCTTAATTTATGTGGAGATCATCTTACATCTTGTATGAGGTAGAGATTAATATCATTTTTTTCTATAAATTCACAAGTCCATTCATTGCAGAGTTCTTTCTTTTCCCACTGTTTTCCATGCCACTGCATATGGACACAGGTCAATTTCTGAGTTCTCTATTAGCTGCGATTGTTTTTGTATTTCTGAACAAACACCGTTTTCAGGTACCACATCTTCAAATGGCTGCTAATAAAATGCTCTCGGCAAATGACTGATTGCTAATGCTTTCTTCAAACAGCCACTGTGTTTGTTCACATGGATCTAACATAATTGCTTTTGCTGGCATCTATCATCTCAGTTGTTGCTTTCTTTTGAAGTGGCTGTGTCTTATTTCTTGGCCTGTGAATATACATTTTTCTGATGGTATCAGATACTGTGCCTGAGGAATGGGGAAAGCCCTCCCCCCTAAAAAATAGATCCCAATGTGTGTTAACATCTAGAGAGTTCAAGAGAGAGAAAGGACAAGCACTAGGGCAGAAAGCTCCGTGTGACAGGCTACTGTCATTGCTCAGGCTAGGCACTGTACTACCACAACTCTTCAGGCTGCAGCCCCACTTCTAGACTCACCCTTAACCCTGGAAATCCCCACCCCAAAGAGGAGCGTTCTGGAGGGAAGGGCACTGCTAGATTTTAGATTGTTGTTCCTGAAGGATGGAAGGGCTGGAGCAATAGGAGAGTAAATGCCCAAGTATCAATTCCTATTGGTACTTGAAATCATGGTTTTTAAAATGCCTTTGTGTTATCCTGTGACATCTATACCAGTGGTTTGAACCTCTGCTTTCAATTCCACAGAAGTCTCTTGCCACAGGTTATAGACACACACACACACACACACACACACACAGAGTTCTAAATGAGTTCCTCCAAGATTGATCAATTCTGGAAAAATTTATAATTTTACGTAGACTTGCATTAGACAAAGTTGTAAAACAAGTATCCCCTGGGTCCTTCTCAATTGTGCCTACCTCTAGGAACCTCCCATCTCATCATCTGCTAAAGACTTGGTGCTTGTGTCCCCCAGACTCATATGTAGGATCTGTCTCCCAACGTAATGTTAAAAGATAAGGCCTTTGGAAGATGAGTAAGTCACAGGGGCAGAGACATGAATGGATTCAACACCCTTAGGCAGAGGCTAGAGAAAGATGCCTCTCCCTCTCCCCACTGCCTGCAGAGGAATTGATAAAGCAGGGGTAACCCTTCACTAGATACTAGATAAGCTGTCAATAGGAGCTTAGATTTATAAGCCTCTAAAACTAAAAGAAGTCTTTTTTTTTTTAACATAGGCTTCCTATATATCCCAAGCTAGTCTTGAATCCATAATGCTCTTGACTGTCAGCTCCCTGAAGTCTAGGATTTCAAAAATACATCAAGATGCCTGGATTAAGTTTCTATTTGTAGATTACCTAACCTAAGGCATTTTGTTATGGCAGTTCCACTGGGAGAAAACTGAATGGCAGAAAGGAAGGAAACTTAGAGGCCATCTCCAGGTAACATTTTCATAGTTTTGGAAGGCTCTTCCATTTTCCTTGTTTACTCCAAAGGAATAAGGATTATGGACAAGAAGTAGCAGGGCACTGAAGATGGTTTAGCAATACAATCTTCCCAGCATTCAAATCTCACTGTGTAGAACAATATACCTATAAAAATCATATACCATATACTCTTTAGCTGTTAGCACTTACTAGCTAACAGCAATTCTGTCAACTTTTCCCATTTTGATCCCTGCACACAATGCTCTTCGTGATTTAGAACATATTAGACCTCATGTAAGATGGCTAAGCCACCTCCCTAGCCCATCCCTCTTAATCACTCACTATTAACAGTCTCTGCTTTTCCCTATTGCAAGATACTCAGAAGACTGTGAGGTAGCTCAATGGAGGAGAAAGTGTTTTGCATGCACACAAGTCCTGGGTTCAATTCCAAGCAGCAAAATAAAACAAAACAAAAAAGGTAGACAAAAGTGTTTTTGCCAGTAAGTCTCTCCACACATCTTATCCCCTGGCTAACTCCTACAGATACTCCACATGTCAATTAACTGTCATTTCCTGAGGAAAACTTCTTGACCTCAAACAAAGCAAGAATCTCTATTATGCAATGTTTCATTGTGTAGCACTTTTTTTTCCAGAGAATTTGCTTTAATTATAATTAATGGATGAAGTGTTTAAGAGAGCAGGAAACTGCAAGATACACTAGGAAGCAGAAAGGAAACATTTTTACTCAGTTTTGAACACATACATATTAAGGACTTTTTTGTTCTGGGCATCAGGTTAGTAAAGGAAACTTGTGGAGAATGAGGCAACTTCCTCCTCTTCACTCATTCTTGATGTCACCCCCAAGGTCCCTCCAATACACAGAGCAACTTCTAAGCCAAACATGACAACACCGAAAATGATTCCATCTCAAAATCTTCCATCTCCTTACCCTCATCTAACTGATGTTCAATCTCATTCCCCAGTCTTATTCCTTATCTTCATCATGTTAAAATGCTTTGTTTGTTTATGCATGTGTGTATGTGAGTGTCGACACATATATGTGGGATACCCACAGAGGCCAGAGGAGGGTGCTGGATTCTTGGTAGCTGGAGTCCCAGACAGCCTAAGTTGGGCTCTTGGGACAGAACACTAGTCCTCTGAAAGAACATCAAGGATTTTTAACCACTGTAGACAAAAATGAGAACTGAGACAATTTCTCTGGCCTCTCTTTGCTCCCGTCTTTGTGCAGACAACAAGATAATGTTTTCAACTCCCTTGCTCCTTTGACATTCTGAAGAATGCACTCAGCAAACTCCACAAATACTTTAGTCAGACCTCTAAGCTACCAAGCACTGTTGGAAAACATGCGTGGCCATGTGAACTGATCCTATCCATTCAGTGCTCCCTTGCCTCCACTATGTTTTCTTGGACCTTCATACGGTCCTGAAAGTTTTCTGTGGGTCCTAATCAATTTCCTGTCCTATAATAACAGCCATTTTCAAAGCTGACAATTCATCTAAAGCCTCCTGAATGCCTACTACTATTCCACTGTGTAGATAATCCACTTCCTGTATCACAGAGAAAATAAAAACCAAGATTGAACTTCTGCACTGTCAATTACCCACTTAACTCAGCGTGCGGGGGAGGAGACCCTGTCCTCACTCTGTTCGACACTCCCCCTCCAACCCCCCCCCCCCCCCCCGCTCCTCCTCCCCCGCATCGCAGGTGGTGAGTCCTTGCCTCTCTTGTCCCACAGTCTGCTGTTATGGACTCCCTGCTTGCTTCAGGTTATCTCCAGTCACCTCTATTTCAACTTTTCCCTGTTGGCTCATTCCAAAACTGCTAATCTGTCTACCAGTTAGGAACAACAACAAATGATGAAGAGCAAATTTCTCATTTTATCTACATCCTTTTCTTAACTTACATTTTTCAAAGATGAACATTTTTCACCCATTTTTTTTCCTTGTTTCTGGTGCTGGGGCCAGTGAGCCCAGGGTTTTATACTCATTGGGCATGTTACCTCAGAGCCAAAATCCAGCTCTACAAAAAGTTTTACTTCAGTCTACACTGCTTTTTCCTCACTTTTCACCCAGTTTGGATTCTGCCTTCACCAATTATCTCTTTATAACTAAGCCAAATGAATTCCTTTCTATTTTTGTTTTGCTTCAAAGGAGAAGAAGAAGGGGAGGGAAACAATTCCTTTCTGCAGCCCTCCCCATTATGCTCTTTCCCCCTGGTCCCCAAGGTGTCTCCCCTCTGTTCCTTCTCCTTTCACTGCTTCTCTGGTGGGAAACAATTCCCTTTATTTGCTCACTCAGGAATGCTAATAATTTCTGTAGGAGCCCTGGCTGCTGTTTACTCTCTAGACTACTAATGCCTTTAGCCTCTAGACTTCATCCTGGGTTTTGTTCTGAGCTGCAGAATATTGTATCTCAAGTCTACAAATAGCTAAGACATTTGGTTCCCAACACAATCTATTTTGCCCTAGACACACCTATTGATTTTTTTCTAGGTTATTTAATAGTCTTTCATCATATCCCTCTCTATAAAACATCTAAGAGACAAATGTCTAAATACATTATATGTTTTTTTTTTGGGGGGGGGGGTGCGGCCTTTGTTACCTATCTTTATCTATTAGGGCCCAGAAGAATGAGCAGTAAGTGGGATGCTCAGGAGTTGTTCACTCCCATCAGCAATGTAGGAGCATCTTTGGCTTTTCCCTGCCTCCCTCCTTCACACCTTACAGACAATTCATCATCGCTTCAGAAGCTTCTCCCAGCCACTGCTTGGGGGGTTTCTACAGAGGGGTTCGGGAGCAACTGTATGGGTAGGAGGGAATGAGAGAGTCCTTCATGACCTGGTCCCAGATAGCTTTCAGTTTTCTCTGTGGACACTCTCAGCACAACATCGAGATACTTCCAAACAGACAGTGTTGCCTAAGCATGTCATCCTCACGCTACCTTTTGGGCCATTGTTGCTTCTCCTCTTCCTCCTCCTTTTCCTCCTCCTCTTCCTCTTCTTCTTCCTCTTCCTCCCCTCCTCCACCACCTCCTCCCCCCCCCTTTTCTTTGACTATATATGCTCATCAAATTGTTTTACATCTGTCTTTACTAGACCTCTACAACTCTGCTTTTTCTTTTTCTAGTTCAGCTTTTATTTATGTATTGCCTGCCCTCCTGTGAAACACTCAGTTACACAAAGTGCATGCTCTCTGAGGTCTCCTTAGCTCTCAGTGTGTTACATTAAAATTATTTGGAGCTGGGAGGTGGTGGCACACACCTTTAATCCCATCACTTGGGAGGCAGAGGCAGGTGTCTCTCTGTGTGAGTTTGAGGACAGCCTGGTTTACAGAGTGAGTTCTTGGACAGCCAACACTACACAGAGAGACCCTATTTCAAAAAACAAAAACAAAATTATTTGGATATATATCCCTACCCTCCTCACAATAATACTCTGAAATACCAAATAACAAATGTTAAAGGCGGAGACGAGTACAGGCAGCTTCCTTGGTGTTACTATCTAATACCTGGAAGAGCAACATTCATGATACAGCATCAATTCTAAACCATGCGTTCTCAAGGACTGAAATGGGGTCTTCTTCGTGTTGGTATTCCTGGCATCCGCTACAGTACTGGCACATGTGTATAATAAATATGAAACTAAATGTCATCTATTGAATTATACATAAAAACCTAGGGAATTTCAAAAATTAGTAAGTTATAAGGAACTTCAAAGATGTTTATGACTTGGTAGAGTTGAAAAATTAGGAAATAAAGAGAGACAAAACAAAGGAGACAATGGCTAGGAGCTGAGTAACTTATACCAGCTGTAGAAGGCTGAAGAGTCTCTTTAAACCTTATCCCTGCCATAAAAGTACAGCACCTTCCCAAGAACCAAATCAAGTGACTGTAAAGCAGGAGTCATGGGAGTTAGACTGGAAGGTGTGAGGCACTGAGTGCTGGCCCAGCCTTGCCCTGGGTTACCTGCTTACCAATCGACAGTCATAAACCTACCTGTACCAAGAGTGACAGTACAAATTTATTAGGCCGTATTAAGGTTTTGCATACTTCCTTTACTGTTCAGAATCCCTGTTTTTAAATATATAAAATGGGTTTAATAGAACTTAACCCAAGATTCTGATGTATCAAGTTCTATAAAGCTCATATACAACAATAAGTGGTACTTGGTAAGAAAAATAAATCCATGTAAGAGTTATTTATTGAGGAAAAGAAGATTAATAACCATGGTGGAAAAGTTTGAAAATGTGAAGAAAGATCATGAAACTAGGACCAGGTTATATGAGCCAGCACTGGGCTGAGGCACACACCACATACATAAGAACATGCACCTACACACATGCAAACATACATACATACCACAAACATACACACAAAGAGAGAAAAGGAAAACGGGCTCTATTATAGATGGAAAGATAAAGAATCAAAGTGATTCTATTATTAAAAAAATAAGTAAATTAACAAGATGATCTTTTAATTCAGAATTTCTACTTTAAAAATTGATTGCATGAAATTTACAAATGATCTAGTACACTAACAACTTATTTTAAAAGATCTAAGTGTTTTAGTCTTGTTTGGTTTTTTGTTTTTGTTTGTTTGTTTTATTTTAACTATAGGATGTTGCTACTAAAAAGAAAACTAAGGAGCTGGAGAGATAGCTAAGTGAGCAAAGTACTTTCCTAGCAAGTGTCAGGACTTGAGTTTGATCCCCAGCACCGTATAAAACACCGGGTAGGGTAGTGTGTTGTAATCCCAGTGCTGGGGAGATGGGAGACAAACAGGATCCTCGAGGTTCGTAGACCGGCTGGCCTAACGTAATCTGCAAGCCCAAGATACCAGTGAGAGACCTTATCCCAAAAGATACTTCAGTAGATGTCTCTTGAGAACTGACACCCAAGGTTGATCTCCAACCTCCACACTCACCCCTGTGCACATACACATGTACCTGACACATACTTGTGGCCCTTACAGACCCTCAAACACATACACACATAAAAGAAAGGGAAAAAATGGAAAAAATATTCATTACCTGAATTAAAATGAGTAGTAGGATCAAAGAAAGAACCAGATAATGTCCAGTATTTTACAACACTTAGATATTGCTGAATTCTCTGTGGGAAAAAAAATGGATTTTTTTTTTTTTTTTTTGGTTTGGCTTTTGATAGCTTTTGCTATGCATCTTAGATGGCTTCAAATCTAAGATCCTCCTGGCTCTGCTTCCTGGTTGCTGGGAGTCTAGGCCTGTCTACCTGTGTTGACTTTTAAGGAAAATATTCCAAGAAAGACATTAATAATCTGGAGTCTGGAGAAGCACAAGGTAAAAAAATAAAGGCTACAAATATTTCCATTTAGGGAAGACCCATTATAGCTAAAATCAAACTTATAAAAAATTAAAATTAAGGCATGACTAACCACTCTTTAAAGGACCCAAAGACTTCTTCATAGTACAGCTTTGCTGAAATCCTTAAGTTTTAGTATATCGTGTTTCCTTTTCCCTTGTCTGCTATGTTTTCAAGCTTCTAATTACCTTATAGCTTTTTGTTAGGATAGTTTCTAATCTTTGAGGCAGAAGGATAGCTCAGCAATTAAGAATACTGGCTCCTTCTGCAGAGGAGCAGAGTTTGGTCCCTGGTGCCTCCATGGCAGCTCACAACTCTCTGTAACACCAGTTCCAGGGGATCTGATGACCTCTTCTGGCTTCTGCACATATGTGGTATATATGTGATACACATGAGGCAAATACCCATGCACATAAAAACACATTATGTTTAAAAGATACTTTCTAATTTCAATTTTATTCCTTGATCTAATAGTTGTTAAGAAATTTGTTATTTTATTTCCAGATATTTAAAAATATTAAAATTTTCCTTTTGTTATTGATTTCTAGTTTAATTTCACTATGGCTGGAAGACATACTTTGTACACCTAAATTGTATTAAGACTTGTTTTATTGTCTGAAGTGTGATCTATCTTGTGGAATGACCCATGAGTACTCGGGAAGAATGTGAATTTACATGCTGTCACAAAGACTCTGGATTACCAAAACAATATTGAGAAACAAGAATAAAGCCGGAAATCCTAAACTTTCTGAGTTTAAAAAATATTAAAACAGTACTAATACTGTCACAAGAACAAACAGAGGCCAATGGAACAAAATAGAGTATATAAAAATAAATTCACAAGTGTGGTCAAATAATGTTCAAGAGTGTCTGGTGAGCACACAGGGAGTCTCCTCCACAAATGGTACTAGAACTGGGTAGCTACAGACCAAACACTGAAACTGCTGCTTTATCCTACTATCCACAAAAATAAACTCAAAGCTGGTGTAGTGGCACAGGCCTTTAGTCCCAGCACTTGGGATGCAGGGGATCTCTAAGTTCGAAACCAGCATGGTCTCTACAGTAAGTTCCAGGCCAGCCAGAACTACACAGAGGAACTCTGTCTCAGAAAAACCAATAGACAGACAAGCAGGCAGACAGACAGACTGACTGACTGACTGACTGACTGACTGACTTGGTGTGAACTTAAGACTTGAATGTAAAGCCTAAAAGCATAAAACCCCAGTAGAGAAACAAGGCTGAAATATTCTTGATGCAGGTCCCAGCAATGATTTCTTAGGTGTAACAGCAAAAAGCAACAAGAGCAGGCATTGTCAAGCAGGACTACAAAAATTTAAATGGCTAGCAAAGGAAATAGTAAGAGAATGAAAAGGCATGGTACAGAATAGGAGAAAAAATTGTACCCTATTTATCTGGTAAGAAGTATTTGAAATATATTTGAAAATTCCTACAATTCCATCGCAAAACAAACCAAATAAACTGATTTAAATATATAAATATAGGATGGTGAGGTTTCTCAGTGGGTAAAGACACTTGCTACCAATGCCAATGACCTGAATTTGATCCCCATGATTCCTATCTACAGTAGAAGACGAAAACACACACACACACACACACACACACACACACACACACACACAGAGAGAGAGAGAGAGAGAGAGAGAGAGAGAGAGAGAGAGAGAGAGAAAGAAAGAAATAAAACTCCATAAAAAGTGTTAATGGGCAAAAGATGAAAGTAGATGTCTCTCCAATGACCATATACAAATAAGCATCATATATGAAGAGGTGCTAAAATTCACTAGTCACAGGAAAAAGCCAATTAAAAACCTCAATGAGATATCACCTCATACATATCCAGATGTCTACTATAACCTTAGGGGGGGAAAGAGATGTACAGAAATCTTAATCCTTGTGCACCGATGATGAGAATGTCAGTAATATAGCCATTATAGAAAGTAGTATGTAGGTTCAGACACATAAAATTAAGCAACTACCTGATGCCATTCCTGGGTATTTATCTAAAAGACGCAAATCAAGATTGCAAATACTTGCACACTCCCACACTCACTGGGACAGCATCCACAACAACCAAGATATGGAAACAACCTAACAATCTATCACCAGATAAAAGAGTACCAGTGAGATGACTCAGCAGGGAATGGGGGTGTCCTGAGCCTGATGACCTGAGTTTGACCTCACATGGTAGACGGAAAGAACCAAGTTCCAAATGTTGTTCTCTCACCTCTGCACACCCTGACCTCCACAAGAGAGCCTTGGGACGCACTGCTGCCCACTCCCCATAAGTAAATACAAAATAGGTTTTCTCTTTAAAGGGTGAATGAGAAAGAATGTGATGCATACAGTCATAATTACCTCCACCTTGAAAAAGAAGGAAACCTTGCTGTGTACAGCATGGAAGAACCCAGCAGATCCTATGCCACGTGAAATACAATGCTCACGAAAGCACAGATATATGGGATCCCACTCATATGAGTTATCTAAAATAGAGAAACTTAGAGAAACAAAAGGCCAGCTGGTGGCTTGGCAGCATCTGTGCAGAAGGGGAAAGGACAACTGTGCGCTGGGCATAATGCTCCAGTTACACAGAGGAATTACATTCTGGAGATCAGTTGAACGGCATAATGAAATTTTTAGGAGCCTCGTTGGGCGTTCTTACTCCTCACAAAAGGGAAGTAGGTTTGGAGATGAGGGCATGCCATTACTTTGTTCATCTTGATGGGTTTTATTCATATACATATGAATGTACCCAAAGCTGCAAACTGTTCATAGTAAATATATAATTTTTGAATAAAAAGTAATTTTACTTCAATAAAGTTTTCAAAAATAAAAGAATCAAGCAAGTTTCCTTCAAGAAATCTCACTGATCTAGTTTATTCTATAATAGTTTCTTACATATACTGTTAGCTATAGACGTGTCCAGTAACCTGCCTGATTAACGGTTGTTTCAGAAACACCTTTATTGTATATTAACAAGTACTTGGAACTGGCATGGGCTAAAAATTTGGATTTTGTCAGGCATTTTCACCATTGTTATTATAAAAGCACAGTGTTAGCTTTACCATTGTAACCAACTTTCTTTTCTAAGTAAAGTCATCTAAGCAATTATAATTAATAAATGTCTTCCTTTTTTTACTTGAATTAAATCTAAATCCAATCCTAAATTCCTAGCATATTGACCTCCTTTGGTCCAGAAATGATAAAAGAGAAAAAGAAGCAGACCTTCACAATCAAGGAACGACTGGTGCACATCTTGTTTTCCAAGTGCACAAGCTGCTTTACTTCAGCAAAAATATGTGTGTATTGCACAGCGAACCGTGAAGTTGCTTCTCGCTCAGACTCAGCACTCTTCATCAGCTAGCTGCCAACGTCTCTCTTTTCTCGCTGGTAAGCTGACCACTATTCAAGCTAACTGAGTTGTAGATTTAACTCTTCTTAGTCTCTCCACACTTTTGTCATTTCTTTTTCTGTAGGCTCACATCCTTTTACCTTCAGAAGTATTAACTTACTTCACTCAACTTGATGATAAACACAGTGGACTCGAAGCAGCCTCTGGGGATGCTGCATTTGAAATGTCATGTAATTAAAAATCTGGAAATGCAGTTGTTCTACATCACTTACACTAAAAGCAGAGCTGAAGCAGTGACTACCAGAAGCCCTTCTCTCTTTGTTTCTGCTCACCCCTCACTCTCTTGTTTTACCCTTGGAAGTTGGTGCATATAAAGAGAAAGGGAGATGAAGAGGAGAAGAAGGTGGGCATTAGATGAAATTAATAACTGTTAGGCAGGGCTGGGTGGTAGTGGTGCATGCCTTTAATCCCACCATTCGGGAGGCAGAGGCAGGCAGATCTCTGATTTGAGGCCAACCTGGTCTACAGAGTGAGTTTCAGGACAGCCAGGGTTACACAGAGAAACCCTGTCTTGAAAAGCAAACAAAAACAAAAACAAAAACAAAAAACAAGTCCCCCCCAAAAACCAAAAACAACAACAAACAACAACAGTAGGAGAGATGGTTCTGTGGGTCAATGCACTTGCTGCCAAGCCTGATGACCTGAGTTCAATCACCAGGACTCACACACATGATGGAAAGAGAGATGCAACACTGCAAGGTGTCCCCTAACCTCCACACCTGCACATGAATGCTACTGTATACTCATTTATACACAAGCACTTACATACAAATAAATATTACAAATAACTAAAGGGAATTAATAATTGCTAATATATACAGCTAACAACTCACCAGAACCACATCTTTTGGAACGGAGAAATAAAGCTGAATCATCTAGTCCAGAGTTAAAGAATTATAAATTCGTCTACACATAGTTCTTCAAAGTGACATTTACAACAGACTAGTCACATTTAACTGCACATTCACTGAATTTCTATACAGGCAAAATTGGTTTTTGACATATTCCTTCTGATCTCTGACCTCTCTTCTTCTATCCTGTAGACATCAGCACACTGACACTGAACTCTGGTTTCCTTAAAAAAATAAACTTTTGATACCCTCTCTTAGTCCTTTCTTTTTCCTCTGGACTCATATCAGATCTTATCCCCAGATTGTGCAAGTAGGTGGTTGGTTTGATTATTTAGTTCAAATAATCAGGTGGAAATGAGTGGGCTTCTGTTTAAAGGGTGTCCTTTAAAAAGGAGGTTGTTGATTTAGTGAGCCTGTGTATACTTTCTGGTTCTGGAATAAGTGATTTTTATTGATTCCCAAAGGAACTCACCCCCAGAACAATTAACATATATGTATCTAACTAGGAATTACCTTTGAATTGAGGTATGTGTGTGGCTTCAGGCCTAGTTAGAGGCACCTCACGTACCATTCTCATTAATCTAGAGGTCTGTGTCAGCCTTCTAGCATTCTCCTACTTCTTCCCAAACATACAAAATAGCATACCTCACAACAAAGTACAGAATTACTAGGGAGAAGTAAAGATAGAAGCACAAAGATCAGTGGATGGCTCAGCAGCCAGCAAACCTGCACTGAAAGCAGACATATGATCAGAGCTGGTGATGTGGGTCAGGAGTAGAATATTTGACCAGCATGCAGAAAGCCTTGGGTTCAATTCCTAGTGTGTGTGTGTGTGTGTGTGTGTGTGTGTGTGTGTGTATGAGAGAGAGACAGAGACAGAGAGTGAGAGAGAAGCCCACACACACACAGACATAGATACATGGAGACACAGAAAGAGACCTAGGGGGTGAGGCGGGAAGAGAGAATACTCCATGACTAACGCTGGTGAGAAGGCTCAGTAGGTAAAGGCGCTTGTCATGTAAGTCCAATGATTCTGAGTGCCACCTCTGAAGCAGACAGCGGAATGAGGGCACAGACTCCAGAGGGTAACCCTCTACCTCTACACACCCACTGTGGTACATGAGCACTTGCAACACACACACATACACACAAATAAATTAATTAAATCTAAAATGTGTCTATAAAACACACATATATTAAGTTTCATTAAAAATCAAACCTACAGAAAAGTTGTAAGAACAACAATGAACTACCCTTCGCCTGGATTCAGTTTAACAGTTGCCACCTTTGTCATTCTCTATCTTGGCTAAACTATTTAAGAATAAGTGCCTACATCACAAGCTTTTATTGATAGATACTTCAGTGTGTGTTTCTTAATAAGAGTACTTTCTTTCATAGCACAGTGCAATGATTAGAATCAAGAAACCTAGCACTAAGGGCTGGAGAGACAGCTTGGAGTTAAAAGGGAGTACTGCTCTTGCAGAGGACCTGAGTTCAGTTCCCAGCACCCACGCCAGGTGCCTCAACACCACGTGTAACTCCAGCTATTGGGAACTAATGCCCTTTGGAGGACACTGTGGGCATCTGCACGCACACCGGCATGTAAATACCCACACATACACATAGCTACAAGTAAAACAAATCTTTAAGAGATTCAACATTGAAAGAACACTTTTATCTAATATGCATCCAATTCCATTTTCAACTATTGCCCTGACAGTATTCCTTGGTGCCATGTTTTTCTAGGGATCATGTACTGCATGTCTTTTAAGTCCTTAAATCTAAAATTCTTCCTCAGCCTTTCTTTCATGACAACGACATCTTTAAGCGTGCAGGATAATTAGAGGGTAGATTTGTGCAGTTTACATTTTTCTGATTTGTTCCTTCGTGACAGATTCAGAATATGTACTTTTACAGGGATATCACTTCAGAGATGTGTCCTGGGTACCTCAGACCAGAGGGCCCTGTGTGTTATTTTATTCCAATTGCTAACTTAGATCATTTTAACAGGAAAGTGCCTGTCAGATTTCTTCACTGTAATTTGTTATCTTTTGTTCATCCTTCCCAGTGATTTTTTTTAATCCAAAGATATTTTGAGAATGTATAAATACCCTATTCCTCAACCAAACTTTACCCAGTGACTTTAACATCTATTGATAATTCTTGTCTGAGCCCGTTATTACTACAACAGCCTCAAAATGGTGATTTCATAATTTCTACATGCATCCTCTTCTCATTCATCCTGCCTGGGAACATAGCTCAGTCCTACAATACTTGCCTAGCATCGGTTCAGTTCTGAGTTTGAGTTTCCTGAATGAGAGGGGGAGGGGAATAGACATTTAAGGGGGCTTATCACATATACCATATTTCTGAGAACCTGTCTAAAAAAAGTTAAAGTAAAAATATGAAGTATGAGCTCCTTTTAAATTTTAATGTAGGCTGGGAATGGTGACACCTGCCTTTAATCTCAGCACTCAGGAGACAGCTCTCTGTTAAGCATGAGCCAGCCTGGTCTATATGGCAAGTTACAGGTTATCTGGGTCTACATAGTGAGATGGTGTTTCAAAAACGAAACAAAACAACCACTACCCCAAAACAAAAAAACAATGTAGGGCCTAAGAGATGACTCACTGGATAAAGTTACCTACAGCAATTATCCCTAGGATAGTGATAAGTCGAGAACCAACTCCTCATCCTGTCCTCTGACTTCTATACAAAATAAAATGTAAAAGTAATGTGTGTTAAAGTGTATTTCTAAAATTGTTCATTTTTGATACTTAGATTGGCTCAGATTTGGCAATGGTGGGTCCCTTCAAGCTGTCTTCTGATATATTCTTCCTGTTGTATACAAGAAATCCCCTTGCCTTACTCACATAAGATCTTTCAAGAGCATCTTATACTTGCCCTGTCTTCATTGGTCCCAAAGGAGTTGAGTTTCTTTTAATGGACAATGGGTACCCAGGAACCAAGGTCTGGACACATACATTTCAAGATATTAAAAGGTTGTGTTTACTTAGGTCACCATATGGAAGACTGGTGTGATGGTTTATAATTAGAATTCTAGCATTACCTGTGTGACGTTGGCAACTCCCTTCATTCTGGCAGTCTGCTGCATCATCCGGAAACAAATCGGATTAGATAGCTTTTAACCGTTTTCAAGTTCCCAAAGCGTTTTAGGATAATACAGGGTCACCTCTCCCCAGAGACGTGCTCAACTAAGTAAAACTCTGCCTATATTTCAGAGGTTCCAGGCTTCGAAGCCCGTTAGCAATTCCAAATTCCGGGCTTAATCATCTCAAATTCCGGGCTTAATCATCTTAATTTTTTTTTTTTTTTTGCAAGTGACCGACCGCTGTGAGTAGGAATCCTCACAGACGTCAAAAAGTGGAGGCACTTACATAGTACTGACAAGGGAGCTAAAAAGAACACAAAGAAGAGAGGGTGTGAGCATTGCTCAGCGGCGGTGCTCCTCGGGCTCCAAATTTAGAGCTGCAGTCCTCGGAGGGAGAGGTTTTGGCGGGAAGGGCTGCCCAGGCGGAGAATGCCAGGCGACCCTACAGGAGGCTCGCCCAGTGCATCCTCCGCACAGCCCACCAGGGCTCGCTCTTGCGCTTCTGCTGGAAGGCAGGAGGGGCGGGGCGAAGCGGACGGCGACCCCGCCCCCGGCCGCGACGCCCTCCTCAGCCTTCTCTGGCCTCGCCGCGGCCGGAAGCCTCGTGCCCGGCCGACCCGCGCGCCGCGCCGCCCCTCCCTCCCGCCCCCGACGTCGGCGCCGCTGCGGTAGCCATGGTGACCGGTGGAGGCCCCGCCCCCGCCCCCTGCCCCGGCCCCTTGACGTCGGCTCACGTCAGCGCCGGCGCGCGCCTGGCTGGGCCCTGTGGGGCGGGAGGGAAGCAGCGCCGGAGCGAGAGCCGCGGCCGTCGCCCAGAGCCCAGGCGCGCCGCCCGACGCCCTCCTGCCCGCTCCGCGCCGCTTCGTGCCGGCCCGTTCGTTCGTGTGCCCGTCGCCGTGTCCTGCAGCGGGGGCCAAGCATGGTCATGGCGGATGGCCCGAGGCACTTGCAGCGCGGGCCGGTCCGGGTGGGGTTCTACGACATCGAGGGCACGCTGGGCAAGGGCAACTTCGCCGTGGTGAAGCTGGGGCGGCACCGGATCACCAAGACGGAGGTGCGGCACCGGGGTTCGGCGGGAGCGTGGCGTGGTTGCGCCCCGGGCGGGGGACGGCGGGCCTGACACTGCGGGGACCGCGGGGTGCAGGTCGAGTGTGTGTGGGGTGTCCCCGGGAAGCCACAGGCTTCCGTCCCGAGTCTCCCACCCGGGAACCTGGTCTGTGGCCTCGGCTCCCGAGCACAAGTTCCGCGTCTTCCCGGCTTTCGGCTGGGGGTGGGGTGGGAAGGGAAGTCTCGGTGCTCCGGGGCCGCGCGGGGACCAACGTCGCCGGCCAGAGAAAGGGACCAGCAACTCCCGGGCTCGGCGGACACGGAGCGCGGCCCGGACCGAGCGTCCTTCCCTGCCCGGCGAGGAGGCGGTGCCGCGGACCGGACCGGTGCGGACGGGCCGCTGTCCACCTTCTCTGGGCCCGCAGGGTCTCTGATACAGTGCTTTGGCTGGCTTGATTACTTGCAGGAGGTATAGCAGATACACCAGACAATAGAGCTGGTCAAAAATGGTCATCTCAGCTCTGCACCATTCTCTGGGGTTGTCCCTTTACCAGGTGTGCATGCTGGCTGCGAGCACGCATTCCTTAAGCCACATCAGATGGACTCTACTCAGCCCTCAACTGAGTCCTGACATTGACTCTCCAGCATGCCCCCTCTGTGGTACACTCTAATGCACCGCACATATTTTCTCCCCAAGTCTCGGTTCTTACCTAGCCCACCCTCTTCCTTCCATTGCCTCAAGCTGCTCTCCTTGGGGTCTCTATTTTAAGACGTGCAAATTAAATACCTTGGAAAAACCGATCGAAACAAAACCGTTTCTTAGACTACAACCCAGTGGTTTTGAGGTACTCTATTCTGCCTTGTGATTGCCACTGGAGTTTTCACCGGTTTTCAGTTTCTCTCTCTCCGGTTTTCATCCTGTTCGGTTTTTTTTTTTTTCTTTCCGAATACGTTCTTAAGAATGTTCTAACCTTTGAATGTAGGACCCCCCCCCTTCCAGAATAATTTACGCTTACGTAAGGTGAAGAGCATTTAAAAGCCTTACTGTTTTCTTAGCAGTTGTAGTTAAAAGTTTTGCCTCATGTCCATTTCCATAAAGGAGTACGTGTCTAACATGTCTTCACTTTTTGTTTCGCCTCACGAATTCCTGACACACCACCTAAATCTTTCTTCTTTAGGGCATCAGTACCAAGGTCAAAATTTTTCCATTCACAAATTTACTCGCGTTATGAATCTAGATTGCTTGTAATGATAAATATATTGACATTACCAAAATTTTGCATAGTTTAATTTGATCCCAACATTTTTTGTAATGAATAAAATGTTTCGTTCTTGTAAAGAGTTAAGCCAAATGTCATATCTTTACCCCGACGTTAAATTAAAAGGAAGTATCTTAAATGGGTGTATTTATGAGTCCTTTTCAATGACTGCCAAAAATAGCACATTACAGAGTCTGAACTTTTTGGTTACATTGTTGTATGGTTGGATACCAAATAATTCACACAATTTTTTTCTTATTAGCAATATTTAGTGGTCAGCTGTTGTCAGATAGAGTTTAGTTAAAGTTGTATCTGAGAGCTGCTTAAGTGGAGCTGATGGCAATTTCGACTTTCTCTTGAAGGTGACAATTCTGATGGTGTCCTTTTCAAGCTGATATTTCTTAGGAAGCAAGCTAGGGGGCACTGTGGAGTAACATTGCCTATGACTGTCAGATCAGTTATAATTGTGACTGAAGACACCTGTCAGATCATGAAAGCTCTTGCGCTTGCTAGAGGGGGTGGTGTAGTGTACGTGTATAAAATTATTTTATGTTAAAAGCTAAATTTTTAGCCTATAGATTCCTCCTCACTTGTGCTTTTCTGTTTTTACAGTGCATGAGGTTGAGCACTTTGTGGTAATTTTGTGATTGTTGATTGATACTAAGGCATAGAAAGGGGAAATGGTCTAGTAGTCACTATACTTAAAAGTCTTTGTAGGTGTTTTAGTTTGCAAAATGGTTTTCTGAAGTTTTATAAGAAAGTTACATGAAGACTTGCTTAATAAAATCATGCACTCAGTTTCTAATAATGTTTTCAGTGAGTTTTTTTCTTTAGGGACAACTGTTTTTATTTATTGAATATTTGTATCTTTGATAAATAGAACCGCCATGCAAACTGTAAATAAAATAGTGAAATTTTCAACTCTTTTGCATTATTTTAGATTTTCATTGCCTAACACACCACAATAATTAAAGTGAGAACAATAATAGTATAAAGAGCCCCACCTCGGGATCCATCCCATAAACAATCACCAGACCCAGACACTATTGTGGATGCTAACAAGTGCTTGCTGACCAGAACCTGATATAGCTGTCTTCTAAGAGGCTCTGCCAGTGCCTGACAAATACAGAAGTTGATGCTCACAGCCATCCATTGGACTGAGCACAGGTTCCCCAATGAAGGAGCTAGAGAAAGGACCCAAGGAGCCATAGGGGTTTGCAGCCCCTTTGGACGAACAATAATATGAACTAACTAGTACCCTCAGAGCTCCCAGTGACTAAAACTCCAACCAAAGAGTACACATGGTGGGACTAATGGCTCCAGCTGCATATGTAGCAGAGGATGGCCTAGTCAGTCATCAATGGGAGGAGAGAGAGGCCCTTAGTCCTGTGAAGGCTCTATGCCACAGTGTAGGGGAATGCCAGGGCCAGGAAGCAGGAGAGGGTGGGTTGGTGAACAGGGGGAGAGGGAAGGGAATAGAGGGTATTTCAGAGAGGAAATGTTCTCCAGGAAAGGGGAGAACATTTGAAATGTAAATAAAGAAAATATCTAATAAACAATAGTATAAAGAAAACTATTAGCAAAATATGATTCTATTTAGTGCTGCGGAAGTTCTTTTATGTACTTTGTTTTAACATTGTAGGCTTGTGTTTTAGAACTTGGAGATCTCTTTTTTCATCAAGCTTGATCCTGAGGCAATTTAAAAAATAGAATCATTTTTATTATATTTGTGTGTACACATGCCTCTGTGTGTGTGTGTGTGTGTGTGTGTGTGTGTGTGTGTGTATCAAAGGACAACTTTCAGGAGGTGGATCTCTTCTTCAACTGTTTGGTGCTTGGGGTCGAACTCAGGTCATCAGGGTACACAGCAAGTGTCTTTACTCTCTGGCTATCTTGACAGCTCCTGAGACAAATCTTAGGACTTAGTTTAAACATCTATGTGATGGATACTTTTCTTTTTAATGGCTCTTTTTCTGTTCTGTATCACTCATAAAAAATAAGATATATTTTTGTAGCACTTGGGAGAAGTCTGTTTCCATTTTAGGAAAAAAATTAGTATACAAAAGAGACATTAATTTTGGTTTAATCTATCAAATGGCTTAACACCAAGAACTGTAATTACGTCATCTGAAGCAGTATTCATGTGCTAGATCTCTGTGTAAAGTTTGCACACAAAAGGGCAGGGAAGGGGTGGTAAGAATCTAGTTTCCTAATATAATACTTCATAAAATCTTTGTAAGCTGGCTTATGAATTACAGGAGCCAATTTTGTAAAATTAGCACAATGGGAAAAGAATAACACCATTTAAGCTATTAAACTATTTTGGGCAGTAGTAGTTGCTGGTTTTCTGTTCTATGAATGTCCTTGAGTAGTGCTTTATTAATACTATATTAGGAAGCAACTTTTCCTTTCTAGTTAACTATATAGTTAGTTCATGAGTTGTTTTTTGTTTTTTGGTTTTTTTTGTTTGGTTTTTTGGTTTTTTGATTTTTTGGGTTTTTTTTTAATTTTTTTTTTTTTTATTTTTTTTTTTTCCGAGACAAGGTTTCTCTGTATAGCCCTGGCTGTCCTGGAACTCACTCTGTAGAGTGTTCGAGGCTGGCCTCGAACTCAGAAACGCCTGCCTCTGCCTCCCAAGTGCTGTTTTTTGGGTTTTGTCTAAGGAAAATTCTAGGAAAATTAATTTTTACTTCTAAGTGCCCTGTTTCCTATTAAAGAATGTTTAGTATAGCAAATGTAAAGAGTAAAGGAGAGCATAGCACACAAGTATATAGTACTTCATTGTGAGAATGCATTGTTCTTAATATGTCACATTGCCTTTTAGTGTTCTTTTGTTTGTTTGTTTTTGTATTTCAAGACAGGTTTTCTCTGTGTAGCCCTGGCTGTCCTGGAACTCACTCTGTAGACCAGGCTGGCCTTGAACTCAGAAATCTGCCTGCCTCTGCCTCCCAAGTGCTGGGATTAAAGGTGTGTGCCACTACTGCCCAGCTTGCCTTTTAGTATTCTTAATACATTTGTTTTCAATAGGTGACAGAATATGTCTGTGCCCACACATTTTACATTTTGTTTATCATATATAACTTTTTTACAGTATTTTAGTAATTTAGAATTCAACTTTGTAGATAACCAATTTTACTTATGATTCTCTTATTGACTAATATATCATTTCCAGTTTTCAACAATTGACATGAAACACAATTGTATATTTAAGACTGTGTTTTAAATGTTTTGGGGAGAAGGAATTGCTGGTGATTATTAGAGAAATTATTAAGTGAGAAGGTATTTTTACATTCAAGAGTTTTTATTACTTAATCTATCATGTTTGCTATTGAAAAATTTTAAAATATGGATAAATGAAAGTAATTACTTGCACATTCAGTAATGCACCCATAGATGGCCATCAGTGTTTTCAGCTCCCTCTCTATACAGATAATGGACTTTTCCTCAATACCATACTTTTTGTGTTGCTTACCCCTAATAGTCATGAAGACAAATGTACAGAAACTTGGGAGAAGTTCTGAAGTTATCTTATTAAAGTGGCCTGTAGAAGTTAGGTTACTTACTCACTTGCTTAACCCCAAGAGAACCTGGACTCAGAACGACTGTCAAAGGCCATCTGAAAATTGCCTTTGTGCACCAAAAAGTTTTCTGTGTGTATTTTGGGAGTTGGATGTTCAAGCATGATTCTCAGTGTACCATCTTAAAGTGTAGAATTTCTTAATACTTCCCAAAAACAAAGTTCAGAATTATGTTTTTAAAGTAAGAGTAAAAACAAAACGAAAGGTGTGTTAAACCATGAGCATGGTGTTTCTTTAAGAGGGCTTTTAAATACAATTGGTTTATATTTTGCTTTGACATTTTGCAACTCTTTTCAGTAACTGTGGTATTAGTCTTGTGCTGCAAAAATGTTCTGGATTTTAAGATGCAGCTCTACTATGTGCAATAGAAGGACCTGTTACCAAATGTCTTAACCACTGACATGTGTAAATAGGCTTGGATGTGATCTTTTGTGTGTCCAAATAGGATTTTGATTTGTCATACTGTATATATGCTTTATTAGACTGTTCTCTGGTTTCTTGGTCTTTAGGCAAGTAATTACTAAATTGTTTTGCTAAATATTATTAAAATTACCTCTTTTATCAGGGAAGGGTAAACAAATATTCACAGTAAGAGTTGTGTAAATGTTCAATTTAGTGTGTGTGTGTGTGTGTGTGTGTGTGTGTGTGTAATATGTGGGGAAAGGCATGTGGCACGTGTGGAAACAAAAGGACAATTTTGTAGATTTAGTTCTCTCCTTCAGCTTTCTATGGGTCCTGGGATTTGAATTCAGGTCATCAGGCCTGTACAACAAGTGCTTTTACCCACTAAGCTGGCCTAGAGTTGTGTAAATTTCTCTGTTTTGTAGAAATTTTTACCTTTAACAGAGTTTAATGTGTTCTGATTTTAAGTCCCCTAAGGAATTCTATCTTGGCACCAGGCAATTAAAACATTTATTTGGAAATCATGAAACTGGCCTTCTTGGATTCACATGATGACATTTGATTTATAGTCTTACTGATGATTAAAGTTTCACTTCCTTGGCACCAAATGGATTACAGAATTCCGTATGGTAGCTCTCTTTCCTTTTTAATAGACTTTTTACCTGCCCTCCTACATCTCTATTTTTTTTTAAGTTAGTGATTTCTGTAAAAGTTTTTTTTTCACTTAAAATTCATATTAAATGTTTTTTATCCTTCAGAGGATAGAAATATTCAGTTATTATATCTAGTTTTGATAGTTAAAAGAATGGAAGACAAGGGGGGATTTCATCAGAAACACTTTGTTTAAAAAAGTTTGAGGTTCTTTAGACAGATTAAGAGATGCCTCTTAGATAAATTGGTGACAATCCTTTTATGTTTTCAGTTCTTCTTAAAAGTATAAAATATTAGCTGGGCGTGGTGGCACACGCCTTTAATCCCAGAATTTGGGAGGCAGAGGCAGGCAGATTTCTGAGTTCGAGGCCAGCCTTGGTCTACAGAGTGAGTTCCAGGACAGCCAGGGCTACACAGAGAAACCCTGTCTCGAAAACAACAACAACAACAAAAAAAAGTATAAAATATTCACCCAGTTTCACCCAGTTATAGAAGTTAGGCCTACTCGTTATAGCTATGTGGAAAAGCTTGCAGAAGAAATTAAGCATTCGTACTTCACTCTCAAAACTCAGGAGATGATGGTTCAGAGCCTCCTAATTCACTTGTATTTGATATGGTTGAAATAAAATTGATATCACTGTACATATAACCTGTTCTTGTATTTCACTTTTAGTAACATTTCCAGGTAGTAAACAAAAACACTGTCTAAAAGCTAAAATGATAAAGATGGACAATACCAAGATTGACAGAGGTATAGGAAAACAAGCACTTCTTCAGCAATTGCTGATAAATAGAAAATAAAGGAAAATAGTTTGGGAGATTTTTAAAAGCTTTAAACATGTTCCACATACAACAAGAGTCAGCCTTTATCCTATGCATTTACCCAAAAGAAATTAATGCATATGTCCATAAATGTAATATGTCATTTGTATATAGAAGTTTTATTCATATTAAAGCAAAACTTGAAACAAACACACACACACATACACACACACATACACACACACACACACACATACACACAATCACTGTGTAAGGCAGTGGTTTTCAACTTTCCTAATGCTGCAGCCTTTTAATACAGTTCCTCAAGTTGTGGTGGCCCCCCAATCATAAAATTATTTTTGTTTCTACTTCATAGTTTTGCTACTGTTATGCATCGTAATGTAAATATGTGATATGCAGAACATCTGATAGGTGACCCTGAGAAAGATCATTCAGTCTCCAAGTGGTCATGACCCATAGGTTGATAACATAATTAGGAGGCATCTTGCATGTCATTGCCATATTTTATTTAACTGATTTGCTTTACTGAGCATAAAGTTCACCTTTCTCTATTGCAGTGCTCTGAGTATTCCAGAGGATATTCTTATGCATACGTTTGCATACTTGATTATTCCCTCAGAGCAGTTTTGCTGCAATGGAATTCTTGGGTGAAGAGTCCATCCATTAACTCTCTCAAGGCCACAGTATCCACTGCACAAACAGTACCATAATTACTATGAGGAAAAACACTTTTAGGAATACTACTATAGGGTTCTTCCCCATCCTCCGATAAACAAAATTTCTTGTATTTTCCTTGCTGTTTAATTTGTATTTCTTTGGTTATTTTGACTGTAGTATTATATGATGGTTATTTGCATTTTTCTTGTAAATTGCTTTTTGTGACTTTGCCTCTCTTTTAATTGCCTTGTCTTTTGTGTTGAATTGTTGAAACATTTTAAAGTGGGAAGTTACTTTGGATTACTTCTCTTATAGTCTTAAAAATCCTCAGGTCGAAAAAAAATTAAAAAAAAGAAAAATCCTCAGGTCATGTAATTATTTTTGACTGTTTATATTTTTGTATTTAAGTGATACATTTAATTTTTTACACAGAAATCCTTGTCATTAATTCAGATTGTCCCCATCAGGTTCTTTTTCAGCATCAGAGTCCTCAAACTTAATGGAATAGGTGATTTTTTTTTAAAAAATATTTATTTATTTATTTATTTATTTATTTATTATATGTAAGTACACTGTAGCTGTCTTCACACACCCCAGAGGAGGGCATCAGATCTCATTACAGATGGTTGTGAGCCACCCTGGTTGCTGGGATTTGAACTCAGGACCTTTGGAAGAGCAGTCAGTTTTCTTAACTGCTGAGCTATCTCACCAGCTCAGAATAGATGATTTTTAAGGTCCTTTATAAAAACTGTTAAATTGCTTTCTAGAAGAATTATACCTTATGTATATTATTTCTACAAAATGGCTGTCTCATCAAAACTTAGTTCATGTAGATATCTACTTTTCAGTCTTTGCTAATATAAAAATGAAACTGGCATTGTTTTTGTTTTAAATTCACATTTTTCTGAATGTGTCTGTGGTAGAATGATCAGCTCCTTTATAGAGTTTTGAGAGCTAGCAGTCTTTCTGATTTACCCTGTATGTCCTACATAGAGAGGAGGCCTTTTCCTCCCTAGTGGAAGGAATATTATTTTAAGAGAGCATGTGTGTATAATCAAGAGTTAAACGGCTGAATGATTCAGTTAACATAAAAGAGGTCCTTCAATTAACAGAATCAGTTTTGGCCTTCATGATCTTCTCTTGTTCATGCAGATTTTTGTCCTAGGTTTAGAACTATTAACAAGTAGTTGAAGGAATGCAGAAAAACTTAAGTTTACACTTACCTTTAAGTCAAACAATCTTTTGTAATTTGGAGACTTTCAGTATGCTTTTGAGAAATTCCAATGCTTTCTTAAAATCTGGTTTAATCATCTCACTCTTACAGACATGATAAGTTCCTTGAAAATAGGAATCCCATCTGATTTGTTTCTGTATCCTAGGCATAATATTTGGCATTCAGTAGATGTGTGGAGAGTGAACTTTTTTAAATAGTGAGGAAATTGATTATAGAATGGAAAACCTGAGGTGGTATCAGTCCCTCTGACCCCTCAGCCACTTTAATCTGCTGGAGCTTTAGAACCTTTGTTGATTATTTTTTTCTTTTGGGGGGTGGAGCCAAGAAGGGTCTTGGGATTTGGACAGAGGGCCTCATATATGCTAATATGTGCTAATATGTAATGCCTTTTGAATCTCAGTTTTATCAGCTCCTAGTTGTCCTGCTTCCTCCATTTATTTGACAAAATTGAATGATAAATGAGATAAAATGCACTTAAGTATCTTGTAAAATTAAGACGTGTTATGCAGTTGGCAGAAGTTACTGTCATTATTACCGCATTTCTGAGAAGTTCTTGGCAAATAGTCCGTCAAGCTCAACAGAGATTCCTTGATGATCGAAAGCTCCACTCTTTCTGCATTTGGGCATTAACTGGACTGTTTTTGTGCCTCTTCTCCATTTCGACACAATTATGTGACTGAGTTCTAACTAATGGGATGAATGAGAGGCCTACCCACCAAAATCTCCTGGGAGGGCCTTTAGAGCTCTTTTCTCTTTTCTAGCTAGGCCGGAGACAGCCTTCAGAGCAACCTTAGAAGCCACACCTTGCACATGGGAAAGCCTTTTTGAACTGTATATGTTTGTTAATAATTCTACCCGTCTAAGCTTGCTCTATGAGCAAGACATTAACTTCTGTTGTGCTTGAATCATTATAGCTGAGACTATTAAAGCAGTTAGACTGCTCTACTACAAGGAACATTGGAACATAAGCCTTTCTTTAGAGAAGCATAAACCCCCTCAGGGTGTCATGCTGTGCAGCTCTGCTTCCAGGGGATCCCCTGGCCTCTGGCCTTTGCAGGCACCTGCACACACATGGTGCACATAAACTCACACTGGCACACACATATACACATTTTTAAATTAAAATGGACAGAATTTCTTAATGAAAATAATTATACTATTTTTAATATGATTCCATTCTCTCAAATTCTGTTGCATGGTTTTGACTCATCTCATAATAGCAGCAGCCTGTTGCTGAGAAAGGTGTTGATGTCTAGACTTCAGAAACTGTAGGAAAAGGCATTTCCTTGAAACATCTGTGAAATACCATGTCACTTTCCTATAGAACGTTCCATTCCAACACAGCCTTGCCCTTTTTGGCAGTTTTTATGAAAGTTACAGGTCCTGGATTCTGTCATGCTGTTTAGTAAGAAGAATGGGGTCTCTTTAAATATGTGAGTTGGAGGAGGTCCCCTCACAGGCTAGAGACAGCAGCACTTGCTGTTTCTCATAGGGAGCAAGCACAGTACAGTCACTGGCAGTTCATTTTGCTAGCAGTTTGACATCAGTTTTCTAGAATATTTTGATCATTTAGGAGAATGAAACATCATCAGACATAATGAAAGTAGCTCTTCATAAAGCTACTTTTAAAATTAAAAAAAAAAAAAAAAAAAAAACCCAAAAAAAACAAAGCATAAAGCAACCAGAAAGAGGAGGGAGGGAAGGAAGAAGGGAAAGAGGGTTGAGAAGTGTGAATGGGAAACTAAGTAAGTCCAGTGATAAGCTGAGTCCTCTTTTCTTATATACTTTTTGGGAATGGTGAACCATTAAAGAACATACATTAATTGATATTAAAAGGTATGCTGGAACAACATAGGCTAAGTAGTATTTGAAATTCACGTTAGAATTTCTTTGGAACTTACTGGAATTAAATATGGGGAGTTTTCAATTACCAAATATTTTATTTAAATCAGATTATCTTATTCCAAATCTATGAATTTCTAAAAATTAGTTCTTTTCAGTTATATGAAAAGAAAAACAAAACAAAAAGAAAACCATGTAATTGTTGTTTCCGAGTACTTTGTCATTCACCTTCAAATATCCCTTTTTTGGACACATATTTAGTTATGGCAGAATCAGGTCACGTCGTCTTCTGAAGTTAAACTCTTAGAAAGTTCAAGTTAATACAGTTTTACACACTTGGAGTTTTGCATTTTAATTTTATCCCATTTATATTACTTCTCATAGATTAGTTTTAATATTTTGCATTTCAGTTTTTTTTTAACTGTATGTGTGGGGAGAATCTGGGAGGAATTGCAGGAAGGGAAAGAATATGATCGAAATATATTGTATGAAAAATGCTAATAAACTTTTTAAAGGCTTTCAGAAAGTGGAAAAAGTCTCTCTGTATATTATTTGGATCCTGTCACTTTTCTAGAAAAGCTTTTCAGCAATGTGGAAACTGCCATCAGCTTCCTCCTCCCACTTGGCAGATACTCTGTAGAGAATTTACAGTGAGATGCTAGGGCTTTTTCAGCTTAAAGTAACTTTGAAGAATTGCTTTCTACAGCACACTTAGGACTCTGCCAGACAAAATTTATTGTGCCTTGTAGTTAGTAGAAGCTTAAGATATGTTTGAACAAACAAATGGACATTGACTTACACTACCTATCAGAGTAGGCACCTACAAACGCCATCTCAGATAATCATTTGCTGAGTCTTACCTGGAGACTGTTGAGTGTTATATGTTCATTGTATTTGTGTGTCTTCTGGGCTACAGGTGGCAATAAAAATAATAGACAAATCACAACTGGATGCAGTGAACCTTGAGAAAATCTACCGGGAAGTACAAATAATGAAAATGCTTGATCACCCTCACATCATTAAACTGTATCAGGTATGGCTTACCCTGTTTCTCCATTTGCTTTCCACATTCAATGTCTCTTTTCATTGTGATTTTTACTTGTATGCTAGGTTTTCTAGTTACTTTCTTTAAAAAATTTCTTAAGCTAACTATTTCTATATATTTAAATTTGTAAAAATGAAACTAGGAAGGTAATTGATAATGTAACTTGAAAATATAATATAAAAGTTGGCCTTTAGACTACCAGCTAGCTATTTTAAAAATTAGCAATTGGGGGCTGGCGAGATGGCTCAGCGGGTAAGAGCACTGACTACTCTTCTAAAGGTCCTGAGTTCAAATCCCAGCAACCACATGGTGGCTCACAACCACCCATAATAAAATCTGACGCCCTCTTCTGGTACATCTAAAGACAGCTACAGTGAATTATGCCGGAGTGAGTGGGCCTGGAGCAAGCGGGGCTGGCAGAGGTCCTGAGTTCAATTACTAGCAGCAACATACATGATAGCTCATGGTCATTTATAGAACTACAGTGTACTCATACACATAAAATAAATAAAAAATAAATCTTAAAAAAAATAAAAATAAAAATAAAAATTAGCAATTGTGCCTAAACTTGCTAGGTTTTCAAAGGTAGTTGTACCATAAATAAGGATGTAATACACATTGTTTATTTGAAAAGCTTATGTTTATGTTTTATGAAATAAAAGGCTAGTATATTACATAGGGGCAGACTTTGTAATATCTAGATTTATGACTTTTCTTTCTTTCTTTCTTTTTTTTTTTTTTTTTTTTGGTTTTTTTGAGACAGGGTTTCTCTGTGTAGCCCTGGCTGTCCTGGAACTCACTCTGTAGACCAGGCTGGCCTCGAACTCAGAAATCCGCCTGCCTCTGCCTCCCAAGTGCTAGGACTAAAGGCGTGCGCCACCACCACCCGGCTCTTTCATATTTTTTTGATGAATTATAAAAGTAAGCCATTTTTTTAAAAAATCAGTTTTATTAAGAAATTTGTGGACTAAAGAGATGGCTCAGTGGTTAAGAGCACTGACTGCTCTTCCAGAGGTCCTGAGTTCAATTCCCAGCAACCACATGGTGGATTACAACCATCTGTAATGGGATCCAGCGCTCTTCTGATATGTCTGAAGACAGGGACAGTGTGTACTCATATACATAAAATAAATCATTCTTTTTTTAAAAGAAAGAAATTTTGTAAAGTAAGCTGTCTAAGTTTAAGCTATGTGTTTTAAAAGGACTGTTTCTCAGATTTTAAAGTAGTATTTCATGTTTAGTAATCAGTAAACTATCTTTTAACGTTTCTGTTGATTAATGTACCATATCTTTCTATTGAAAATGGCTTTTAAACTGGAAGGTCTCGGTGTGCTGACCTGTGGCTTTGATGCCCTGTGATAGGTGCACCCATGGCATGCTGGACTTAATCTGTTTTCAGAAGTTTTGTGAGCTGATAAATATCACATTACTAACTCCATCTCAGCAAGTGTTTAATATCGTAGGAATGGGGTTAAAACTCAGAGCCCTTTTCTTAGAAGGCTAGTTTTGGCTGTCACACCACTACACTCAGGTGGGCTACCCAAAGGTGTTGGGATTGTAAGAAACTGTTAAAATTTCTAATTTTGTTTATTATGTCCTTGAGTGCATTTTATACAGGATACACATACATAGTTTGTTCTCTCTCACTCTCACTCTCCCTAACTCTTTCTCTATGTATACATGTACATGTACGTATATTTGTATGTATATTTATACATGTATATGTGTATCCAATTGTAAACAATGTTATTGTTTGACAATTTCAACTTAAAAAGTTGGAAACCGTCAACTTATGATCCACCTCCCAAGCATGTAAGAGTATGTATGCTGTGCCACTCAAAACAGTTCCTAAAATTTTAAAGCTGGAGAAATCTAAGTCAAAATCTATCAGAGTTTACCCTGTAAACATTTGTTTTACATTCCTATAAAAGAAGATAGTTCCGTAATCATTTTAGAAGTGCAGGTAAACCATGTTCTAAACTGATTCACTATGATTCACATATTATGTCCAGCTATATATAAAGTTGAATAACTATTTGAATTTTTAGTTCCAAATTGTCAACAATTCTTATTTTTCTTTTCCTTGATGAAGCAAAGTCCTAAACATGTTTTTTAGTGCAAAATTAGCTGGTGCCTTTCAGCAAACAACTATTAAAAAGGTGTTGCAGGGCTAGGGACATAGCTCCTTTGATAAAGTATTTGACCCACAAGCTGGATGACCTCAGTTTGGGCCCTAGAGCCTGTACAAAGCCAAGGACTTGAGTGTGATCCCCAGAACCTATGTAAAAAGACAAGAATAGTGAGGTGCACTCCCATCCAGCAGGGAGAAGGAACATGGATCCCTGAAGCTGGAAGCACCAGTCAGCACAGTGAGAATCCCTGTCTCAGAAGACAGAGTGAGTAGCTTCTGTGGCACACCTGAACCTAACCTCTCCCTTCCATATACTTGCACATGTGCACACATACATGCATAGCACACACTCATACACACAGACCCTCACACACCTACAAGTTATACAGAGAAACAATCTGAAAATTGCTTATCTTAAATCTAAGTAGGTATCTATTCCTATAGTTCTAAAAATCAAATTGCTAACAATGATATACTTTCTTATTGAACCTAGAGAAGCTAATTTAAATGAAAACACAGTAGACTAAACAGCTTGCAAACAGTGATTTATAATTTGAGGGAGCTGGAGAGATGGCTCAGCAGTTAAGAGCACTAGCTGCTGTTTCACAGAACCCAGGTTCAGTTCCGAGCAACTCCTTGGCAGCTCACAACTGTCTGTAACTGCAGTTCAAAGGGATCTAATACCCTTATACAAACACAGGTGCAAGCCAAACACCAGGACACATAAAATAAAAATACATAAATCATTAACAAATAAATAAAATAACAGGAACTTGTAACTATTAAATAAAGTACAGTGGGGAAAAACATAGATACCACATTGTGCTGGCTCAGCAAGACTACAGCCCTGATAACACAGCACACAGACTTACGTGAACAGACAATGGAAGAATCTGCAAGCTTCTTATTCACCTCCTTACACTTGAATGTGCATACAAATCACTTTTGTTAAAATGTCAGTTCTAATTCAGTAGTACTGGAGTCAGGCCTGAAATTTTACATTTCTAGCAGGTACTAGCAGCTGTTCCTGCTACTCCATGGACTCACACTTAACAAAAAGGATGGCATGAGTATATACCAAAGCTTGTAAATGTTTCTGACTTCTCAATTGTTCATAACTTACTCTTTCCTTATAATTTTAATTTATGTGACTCTATGGAATGTGGTAAAGTAGTAATCCTTCCTGTCTGACTAATGTAGGATCTTTTATCAATAGGTAATGGAGACCAAAAGTATGTTGTACCTTGTGACAGAATATGCCAAAAATGGAGAAATTTTTGGTAAGTTTTTTCTTTACTTTTTTTTTTTTTGAACTTGAGAAAGTCACTAACCTGCATAAATGGGTACTTCAAATTAATTTTTCTGATTATTTAAGAATTGATAATATTTTAAGTCTTAGACTAATAAAATACTAGGTAAGTTAAAATATGGAATATAACTTTCTCATATGTGTGGGGGGGGTATTAAAAGACTTCTTAATTTTCTTACTTGCACTAGAGACTAGACAGCAAAAGATAGGGAGAAACTTGCCACCTTACCAGAGAAATTTTATTTCTTTTTACTTCTTACATTCTGTTTATTGAATCCTGCTTTGGCTTAACTTTGGGGGATTCAGTGGTGACCTGTGTGTACATGGCTTCTTAAGCTACAGTGTAGTTGTAAAACCTTAGTTTAAGTGGGTTTGGAAAACCATAGTTTAAGTGGGTTGCTTTCAGGCATTTGGCTGTTTTCAGTTTGGAGATATGATACATATGTTGCTGTGGATGTTCGTGTACAAGTCTTTAACTTCTACAGTCTACCTTGAAGTAATATTTGCCCTTGACATAGTATCAGAACGTTAAAATAATATACTTCTCTTTTGCCCTGCCTGACCATCATGTTTTTCTCATATTGTACTTGGGCCTATTTTATAAAACACAGTATAGCATTTTTTGTTTGTTTGTTTGTTTTAGCAGTATATCCTCATTAGCAGAAATTTCAATCTTTTCAAAATCCTATTTATCAGAAGTTACCATTTCCACATTTTTTTGTATACTTAAATATTTTCACCTTCATTTCTTCATATGGATACATAGTTTCATGCAAGGTCATGCTCCTTTTGCTTGAAGGACCTACTAAGTATTTCTTGCAGTGAAGGTGATGAAATCCTTCAGTCTTTGTATATCTAAAATAGTCTCTTTTTTTTTTCTGGTATAATGGGGTTGAACTGGAGGCAGTTTTCATTGATTTTAATAATTTTATAATGTGCTATTGTGATTTTCTTTAGGATTCTTTGGTTTAGTGTTCGCAAGCTGCTAAGACTTGTAAATATAATGTTTTCACTGAATTTAGAAATCCTTCAGCCACTGTTTTCTTAACTGGTTTTCTGTCCCATCTCTTTCTGCTCTCCTTCAGAGTCTAGGCCATTGTATTTTAGGCTATTTGAAATTGTCCCATAGCTTAATAGATTTTTTTTCTTTTCTTCCCTATGTTTTATTTTTGGTAGTTATTCTTTCTGTGTCTTCAAGTTCACTAGTCTTTTATTCTGCAATGTCTAATCTGTTTTCCTAGTTAATTGTATTTTTCACCTCTGACACTGAGTAAATTACAACTTGACTGAAACCCTTGATTTATAGGAGTATATGTGTGTCTTCCTTTGTGTGTGTGCTGTGTCTTTAGCTATTGAACATCTGGGATACAGTTATAATAATTTCATGTTCATGTTTGCTAATCTTCAGCACCTCTGTCAGTTCTGGGTCACTTCTGATTGGCTACTGTTACTCTTCTGTTTTGCTCCTATTCCCTGCTTCCTTGCTTGAAAGGATAGAGAGACAGGGAATGAAAGAGTAGTGGTCACATTTGAAAACACAGTCCTATATGTATGGAGTAAAAAGGAGTATCAGGAGAGGGGGGGGGGAGGGAGGGAGGGAGGGAGAGAGAGAGAGAGAGAGAGAGAGAGAGAGAGAGAGAGAGAAGAGCAAATGCAGAGTGTCCCTGAGGCCACAGAGTTCTTGTGTGTCTGAAGATTAACAAAAAGTCCAGCATGGTTGGAGAGAAAAAAGCAAGAAGTGGGAGCAAAGAAAAGAACTAGTGAAAGTTTTCAGTAGTCATTGAGATTTCAGCATGGGGCTGGAGAGAAGGCTCTGGTTAAGAGCACTGGTGCTCTCCCAGAGGACCCTGGTTCAATTCCTATCACCTCCTGGCAGTTCAACTGTAACTCCAGTTCCAGGGAATCTGACACCCTCTCTGGCCTTCTTGAACACCCAGGCACATATGTGGTGTACAGACATATGGGTAGGAAAACACCATACACATAAAATAAAATGGACTTAAGTAGCCAAGTGACTGCCTGAGCCAGCACCTTCAAATCATCACTGAGACAATGCTGTTTTGAAAGTAGATTGTACCTGGAAAGAGTAGAGAGCAAGAGATCTGATTGGTGTGTGTGTGTGTGTGTGTGTGTGTGTGTGTGTGTGTGTGTGTGTATAAATGTGGAGATATAGATTGACATTAAGTGTCTTCACTTAAGTTTGAGGCATGGTCTTACTGAACTTGGAACTCACTGTTTTGGCTACACTGCTTGGCCAGCCAGCTCCAGAGATCCACCATTGGGATTATAGGTGCATACCACCATGCGAGGATTTTACATGGGTTTTCTACTGAACCTGTTTTATATGTGGATGCAGAGAATCTGAATTCAGGTCCTAATACTTGCACAGTAGGGGCTTTATTGGATGAGTCATTTTCCTTTTAACCCTTTAGTATATATTTTGAAAGTAAAATCAATTCCACTTCTAGGCAGGTAGAGACCACAACAGTAGTGTATATAATTATGGGAGCAACCAAAGTGTAGTTTCCAAGGCCCTCAAATTAAAGAGGAGAAAGCAGCAGACGAGACATGAGGGAAAGGAAGAGAAAAGGGTTTGCTGCAAACCACTTGAGCTATGTAGTCTTCAGAGGATAGGTATCTGGGTCAGGTGATACTGGTAGACCAAGAACAGTGAAAAGTGGAAGTTTACATCACCACTTTGTAGTAGGGAGAGCAGTTTTGGAAGAGCATCTGGACCAAAAGCTACACTAAAGGTACTTAAAGAACAAATAGAAGAAACTAGTGAGTGCAAAATAGATAACTTTTTCAAGGAGAGAAGTGTGGAGAGAGTTCATAGGGTTAGTGAAGCCGAGAGAAGGCTTTTTAGGTCTTTGCACACTTTTAAAGGATTGTGTGTGGGGGTGATTTTGTTGTTTGGTTTTTGTTGGTGGTTCCCCGGCCCCCAAGACAGGATTTCACTGTGTAACAGCCCTTGATGTCCTGGGACTCACTTTGTAGACCAGGCTGGCCTACCTCTGCCTCCTGAATGCTGGAATTAAAGGCACGTGCTACTACTACTGCCTGCCTGTATTTGTATAGCTTTAACCTGTAGTTTTAATAAACTCGAAGTGGCTTTACATGTTAGTTATCATCTTTATGAAAAGGGGATAGTCTCAAGTTTTCTTGCTGTTGAGATTGTTGAAATAGACTTGGATCACACTAGCATACCCACTGAGGCACACTTTGTGAACTTCTGCATTAAACGTTTATTCTTCATGTAAACTATCTGGGCTATCTAGGGTAAATGTTCAATTTAAGTTTTGAAAAGGAGAATCTGTTTTAGATAGAGAAGTTGGAGAGAGTGTTAGTTAACTTTCCACTCTGGTACAGTTCATTTGAGTTCTGAAGTCAATGAGTAATAGAACTTAATTTTAAAATATGATGAAATCCTTGGATAATATTCACTGTTTAGAGTGGAAGACTCTAGAGGAATCAGAGATCATTTAGTACAATTTATTTTTATTTATTTTGGCTTTCTCATTCATGCGGGTTGAGCCTGACAGAACTCAATGTCTTTTCTCACAAAAAATACTATTTTTCTCTCTTCTTTTTTTTAAACTTGGCTTCATCATGTGCCAAGTCATCTAAGCTAGGATCCTTGGTGTCAATATTGATTCCATCCCCTGCATCCCTCTTTGGACGGTTTGAAATTCTGCTTCTTATGCTTCCTACATCTCTCTCAAAAAATCTGCATCACTCCTAAGAATATATATTTTGAACTATATTTTAGTGTTTGTCTTTTAGACCTAAGACTTTAGAATTACCATTTACCTTTACAAGTATCATTTTAGTCCTATTCTGTGCTGGGAGAACGTACTGTTCCTTTTGATTTCTTTTTCACTCTCTTATTTTTGTATTTAGTTGGCCAGTAGACCATGCAGTGTTCTTGCAAAAAGACTTGGAATTGAATCTTCTGTTTCTGCAGTTGTCAACCAAATCTAGGCTTTCATCACCTCAAGTCTAAGTTTGTGAAGATCTCATGTTTACCATTCTTATTTCTTTCCCAGTCGAGTACATTTCAGTTCTGCTGTTCCATCTTCCTGATTATATTACAACTGCGTGAATAGCTTTCATGTACCTCACTGTTACTTAAAACTCAAACTCTCTCCAGTCTGTTACTAGGTTAGCTCCATTTAACAGAGTGCTTGTGCCCAGCTAGTCCTTGCATAGTTTATTAATAATCATTAATATAGACAACCAAATAGC
>JADRCD010211289.1:0-35658 GCA_019843815.1 Montemys delectorum | reverse complement strand
TGTGTCTGTGTCTGTATGTGTTTGTGTCTGTGTGTCTGTCTGTGTGTCTGTGTGTGTGTGTGTGTATGTGTGTGTGTGTGTGTGTGTGTGTGTGTGAGTGTGATTACTTTTAGATGCAGGAACCTGGGAAATATTACTCAACTACCAGAAAGAGAAAGAGAGAGAAAGAGAGAGAAAGAGAGAGAAAGAGAGAGAAAGAGAGAGAGAGAGAGAGAGAGCAAGGCTGAGACTGTAAAGTCAACTCAAAATGGAGTGCAGACTGTAGAACAGCTCAAATAAAAGAATATGAAAGCAGACACTCTATATGAAGTTCAACAGTACAATTTCACAATAAAAGTACAAAGTTCTTGTGTGTGTGACTCTCCCTCTGTCTTCCATACATGAAAAATAAACTCCAGAAAGACTACCTAAGCATCATAATTAATAAGGAAGGTCTGACTCCTATGTGTATAAGAATAGACACATACATATACTCCCACACACACACAAAGCCTGGAATGAAAACAAGTCCCTTCAGTTCAAGTGCCCATGAGTGTGCATTAACAGTCATCCGTCGTCAGGCAGAAACAGAATCTCTGGGGAGGAAGAAGGTGCAGGAACTCCCATGCTTGTTGTGCCATGAAGCTATGAACTGAAAATCAAATCAAAATTAAAAATGTCAACTCCATCCAGAGGGAAAAAGAGAAGTCTGCACAAACCCCCTTGAATAAAAGAGAATGGATAGGCAGAAATGTATGTGATCTGTAAACACTAAGGCATAGTCACACAGCAGTACCTATGGGAAAGTGTTCCGCAAAGCTCAGCAGAAAACACACTGCACTGATTAAAAAGAGGAGAGAAGGCATGAATAGGGAGAAATTAATTAATGTCCAAGTCAAAAAGTTAGGACAAGTACAACAAAGTAAACTACAGAGCACTAAATGAGGGATTGTTTTTCAAAAAATTACAAATTTGAAGATAGGAAAACAGTAGAAAATTGGGTTTGCCCGGAGACGAGTTTCTCTTGACTGAATAATCTTCACCAGAGTGCCTGGATCAAAGTGATGCTCCATGCTCAGTGGCCATGTTCTGGGGAAAGCAGAGAGAATGTTAAAGGACTGACCACATAGGAGGACGTTACCAGGGCTAAGCGAGGGTGGAGCAAAGAGGAACAGATGAATTGCTTTGTATAATAAATTGAAAGGTCTTTGTATGGATCCAAGACTCAAGGATAAGAACTCTAAAGAAAAAAATAGGAAATATAGGAAGTAGAGAGACAGACAAACAGACAGACAAACAAAGACAGAAAGGATGGGAGGATCGAGGAAGATTGAGCTTGCAAGCTAGATCGACCATCACCTACGTTTTACATGAGCTTTGTTGATTACGTGCTCAGTGAAGCTGGAGCACATCCTTTAGTGACTCCCTAACACAGGAGAATCAATTGCTTTCTTACATGCCTGAAAAATGCCTATAAGTGCCCTGGAAATTAATGCCTGCATTAGACAGAAAGCTCTGCTATGACTCTACTGTGAAATCTTTTCCCTCTGGGTTTTTGCGGTATTATGCTATTTGTCTGCATATCCTAGCCAGCAGTATGGAAGATGGAGGTCAGTATGTACTAATATAGAACTCTCCAAGGCACTCACTGAATGAAAACAGCTAATCTCGGAGTGATATGAGGAATCGGGATGGCGGGGCAGGAGGGAGAAGGCTCTTGTACAAAAGAGCACAGAAGGGAATTCAGCTGCATACATTGGGGTCTGGGGCTTCATGCGGGCTGGCATAATTGAGCCTAAAGACAGCTACAAACCTTCCTATAGCTGAGGCTCGGTGAGTACCATGTTCGGTCTGCTTACGGCTTGTCACATTTACCATTTTCATTTGTCACTTCTAACATACCTGGGGATTTTTTGGCTGTAGGTCTTGCTGTCCCACTGGGTTGTTTCTGTTTCCCATTACCTCAACACTGGCTGTTGAGTGCCTGTTCTCCACCAATTTAAAGCAGCTCTTTGAGGGGATGTGTCATTTTGAAAAAAATGAGTAGCGTAGAACCCAGATGTTCTAATGTCCAACCTGGTGACTTCTCTGCTGCACCACTTAGCTGGTTTTTAATCATTCCTGTGTTTTGCTTTCCTCCATTTTTAAAGTGTTCTGCATTTCTAACACTCTGAGTGTTTGGACGTGACTCATGTTGGTCTTCCTCTGTTGCTTTTGGTGAGTTGATGGGGTCTGGCAGCACAGAGTTTCTTCACTCCTTTCTGTGGTTTAGAAAGGATTTTAATGCATCCTCTGGGGATCTGAGCACTGACAGTTTAGTCTTCACTGTGGCAGACTGAGTGGCCGTAATAGGATGTTGAAGAGGCAAACCATGGTAGAATTCCATTAGGTCACCCACATTACACCCTTTTGGGGAGTAAGGAAGTTCTTGAGTGTCTTAGTCAGGGTTTCTACTCCTACACAACCATCATGACCAAGAAGCAAGTTGGGGAGGAAGCTGTTTTTTCAGCTTACACTTCCACACTGCTGTTCATCACCAAAGGAAATCAGGACAGGAACTCACACAGGGCAGGAACTTGGAGGCAGGAGCTGATGCAGAGGCCATGGAGGGATGTTACTTACTGGATTGCTTCCTCTGGCTTGCTCAGTTTGCTTTGTTACAGAACCCAGGACTACCAGCCCAGGGATGGCACCACCCACAAGGGGTCCTTCCCCCCTTGTTCACTAATTGAGGAAATGCCTTACAGCTGGATCTCATGGAAGCATTTCTTCAAGGGAGGCTCCTTTCTCTGTGATAACTCCAGCTTGAGTCAAGTTGACACACAAAATCAGCCAGTACATTGAGTTAATAATAATCCAGGAGATTGGATTGTTATAAATGATTGCCATGTGATCATCCACATTACTTCTGGGGACCCAAATGGATGGGGCACTCAAGCTTAAACTTTCAACCTCCCAAACTGTGAGTTAAATAAGCCTTCTAGTTCCATACAGTATCAAGTATTCTACTATAGCACTGGAAAGCAACAAAACAAAAAACAAAAAAAAAAAAAACCAAGCACTTACCATAGTCCATACTGCTCCATCCTCTGAGTGAACATCAGGAGGTGAAGGCAATAAACTCTCTCTTTTTTATTTCACCAACTATTGTGTTTCAGACTCTGTAACCTATCCCTCATGTCTTTGTGATTGGATTATTTGCTCCATCCACCCTGGAGAGTTCATTCTGTTGAGAGCTGCTGATTCTTCTGTTATGATTTCAGTTGATCTGTATCTTTTTGACAGTTATTGGCTTCCCATTGGCCATCTATTTGCCCAAGGAGCTTCTCTCTCCAAGACTTACAGGTACATGATCTCCTCTGCTGCCGTCATGGGACTGTGTTCTGTCTGATAGAAGCAGGGTTGGAGGGCACTGACAGATCCTCAATCTTCTTCTGCTTCTGCCTCTGCCTCTGCCTCCACTAATAAGAAAAGGGATTGGCAGTGACATCTCCTACATGCTTTCAGATTCTCTGCACCATAGATGACGGACCACGGAGCCCTGCAGGAACCTTTTTCCTCTTAGCTCTGATTTATTAGTCTAACTCTGGGCCTCCACTGTCTCACAGTTTCATGAGACTCTCTGTGGTAGTTGAGATCTATAAACCAATGACTAGATACTACTCCTTCTAACCACAGGAATGATATGCTCACCCCCAGCAAGTGTGGTGTGAGCAATAATCTTTGTGTAACAAGCCATTTGCATGCACCAAGTGACTGACAGGAGGGGAAGCCCCTTGTTAGTGGTTTAACTCTTGCTTAAAAAAACTAAATCCAGTGGAAACCAGAGCACACTGGTGGTCTGTGGTTGCATTCTGATGAACTTAAAGATCTAAGGTCTGTGTGCAGTCATTGTACACATTTGAGCAGCATGGTACAATGGACCAGGCTGTCCCAACTGCCTATATCACTTGCATATAAGTAAGAAATGGCTGACACTAGAATGAAGATTCTCTCTATAAGGATAATGACTTTGAACCTGAAACAGCACTAGAAATTAAAACATCACAACACAGTGACATGTGGCAAATGAGTTAGAAGTACTCATGGGGTCTGATCCCTCCTCCCATAGAATATCAGAGTCTAGCTCCTTCATCAGTAGCCATGGTTACTCTCTCCCATGAGCCTGCATGAAAGCTGTCATTTCCTGCTTGTCCCTTGATGTGACAAAAGGCAGGAAGCACAGTTGAGTGTAACTTAAGTTGAAGAAGTGCCTACGCCAATTTTATAGAAAACAGAAAAAAAAAAAAAAACATTAAGCAAATTGTCAATGCTGAGGACATTCCCAACATGCAATTGGTTTTTCTATTTTCTTCCTATCTGCAGAAATGCAGAGGAGGAAGCTCTCCCTAGAGCAAATGGCCTCTTACAAGTACACCTGGTACACTGTTGGTGGGAACAGAAAATGGCACAGCTGCTACAGAAAATAGCTTGGCAGGTCTTCAAAAAGTTAAGCACAAAATTACCATATGACCTATGAGTATACTCTTAACTATATACCCCAAAGAATTGAAAACTAGAATTTGAGCAAATGCACACACACACACACATACACACATTCACACACACACACATTCACACACACACACACACACTGAACATAAATATGTATATAAATATGTATATATGTATACATATGTATATTACACACATGAATATAAGTATGTATACATGTACACATATGTATATATGCATCAATATTCATGTCAATATTATTCACAACAGGCAAAAAATGGGAATGACCTAAATGCCCATCAGCAGATAAACATACTGTGGTATAACCATATGATGGAATACAATTCACCCATAAAAAGGAATGAAATATGGATACACAATGCAATGTGAATGGGTTTTTAAGACACTGTTAAGTGAAAGAAGCCCAACCCGAAGATCTCATTCCATCTGTATAAAATATCCAGAGTAGATTAATCCATAGAGGAGAAAAAAAAACTAGTTTGGAAGATGGCATGGGCTGGAGGGAAGGGGAAGAAAACAGGCTTCCTTTGTCATATGTTGAACACATCTTAGAAATAAGTAGACAGGCACTTACACAGCATTGCAAATGTATACTGCAAATACCACTGGAAAGGTGATCATATGGGGCTAGAGAGGCAGGTCAGTGACTAACAGCACTTGCTGCTCTTGCAGAGGACCTGAGTTCAGCTCCCAGCAGTTACAGGGCTGCTCTCAACTGCTCCTAATTCCAGGAGTCTGCTGCTTTCTTCTGGCCTCCAAAGGCACCTATCCTCACTGGCGTGTGCGCACGCGCGCGCGCACACACACACACACACACACACACACACACACACAATTTAAAAATGAAAAAATTAAAAGAAAATGATCATTTCATCTGAAATGATAAAAACAAAAAAATCACAAGGAAAGCATTGCTAGAAATGTAAATGAAAGTGAAGTTCAGACCCAGTCATCGTAGCAGGTCCTTGACAAGACCTGGTGACCAAGTTCCCACCTTTGCAGCAGATGCTTCATGGCAATGGATTTGTATGAAGTGTCACAGTCACATGTCCCCCACTACTTGTCTCATTGCTGAGTGGCTAATGGATGTAGGACCCTTGCCCTCAAAGACAGAGGTGGAAAAGAAAATAAATCAGAATCCTTCCTGCCCACACAGGCCCTCATGGTTTACTGTCAGCCCTTCCCAGAAGGGCCATGGAAACAATGAGAATGACAGGCTCTGAGAAGGAAGGTGACACAGACTGGCCCCCACCTGCACCAGTGCCTTGCTCTGTCACCAGTCACACACATGTGACCTGAGTTGTTTGGAGGAAAAAGGAGAAAGAGAGGAAGACAGGAGAAGAAAGGAGGGGAGGGGAGGGAGGAGCTGAGGTCCTGGTGACAAGCTGAAGCCCAGAGTGACAAGGAAATCTGGAAGCTCTGAGTGACATCTGTCCTCCGCTGCTTTAGGGTAGGGCTCTCTTGTGGACAGAGGCCTTTTGGGCCAGTAGTCTTGTCACAGCAAAGAATTTGGGAAAATGGTTCTCTCACATTGAAAGCCCTCCCTTTTCTGAGCTATACTGCAAACTGGTACTAATATAGCCACTTTTAATCACCCCACCCAACTGACCAGATGTCCAAATAGGCCCAACCTACTTGCCCTGCCTGCCTTATCCTCCTCTGAACCCATCTTTTGATACCCCCCTTTTGTTCCTGGTCCTTCCCCCTGTCTGCTGCTCCAAACCCCTCATAGGTGTGAAAACTGCAGCAGCAGACACAAGGCAGTGAAGGCTATCTAGTCTTTGGAGAAGTTTTATTATCACGCAATACAAAAATCCGTGCAGCCTCTGCTTCAGTAACAAATTAAATTACAGCCTCTCAGAAATAAGCCATAGCTCAGAACTCTGCTCCCAAAACCAACATGATTTCAGCAAAACAGATCACAGTGGAAGCACAGATGGTCCATGCCAAATCATCACTAGGCCATCTTAAAAAAAAAAAAAAAAAAAAAAAAAAGGAACACACTTTGATTTTCAAGTTGACCTGAAATAGCTTCCCCCTTTTAAGGTCATTGTAATAAATGAACCCAAACCAGGTAGCTTAAAAACAACAAAAGACTTTCCTCTCCTACTTCTGGAAGGCAGAGGCCCAAAATGCAGGCATCAGCAAGGCCATACCAGGGCCTACTGCTTCAGGGAAACTGCCCCTTATCTCTTCCAGCTTCAGTGATTTGACCTTGGCTGAGTCAAAGCATCTCCACTGTCATCATAGGCCTTTACCCTCATCACCACATCTGTTAGCGCTTCTGAGGATGCCGGTCATTGGGTCATGTCCACCACCAGGCTAGTAGACCTCATCTTAACTCATTACATATGCAAACAGTGCATTTCTAAGCAAGGATGCCTTCTGGGCTGCAGATGGGCATGTCCTCTAAGGGATAGAGGAAGGGGAACTTGTCTTCAGTCCAACAAAGAGGGAAAGGAGTGGACAAAAAGCAAGGCATAGAGCAGAAATAGAGTGCAGTTAATAAGGTGCTTGTTGAGCATACATGAAGCCCTGGGGTTTGTCAGTAACTTCGTATAAACTGGGTTGCTATCCCAGCACTCAGGAGGTGGAGGCAGGATTAGAAGTTCACGGTCATTCCTGACTATCAAGCAAGTTCAAAGCCTGCATGAGCTATAGGAAAACTTGTCTCGGAAAAAAAAAATAGAAGGAAAACTTAAAGTAAGGAAGATGACTGTAGTTTCTGAAGCTAATGCCTTAGCTACCAAAAATGGCCCCTGCATCTCCCTTGCCATTTTAGTCTGTGTCTCCTCTTCCTCTGTGGTCCCTGATGGGGTGGCTGCCTCCAGCCACCAGCTGCTGTCTCTGTCCTGCCGGAGTCCCTGGGCCCTTGCTTTCCTTTCCTGCTTGTTTGCAGAAAGAAATTTAAGTCAGACCTTCACCTGCTTCATTACATTCTGATGATTTTGAGCCACTGGGATTTTCAATTGGAAAGGAAATATTTGGATACAGCAATGCCCACAGGACAGCGCCAGCATGAATGGCACTAAAGGACACTCGGAGCATTCTGACGGCAGCAGAATATGTCTGTGTACAGACACGCCACTTAAAGACCTCTGACCAAAGCAGTAGAAGGCCCCAGGGAGCTGTAGTTATGTGCAAGGGTGTTAATCAAAATTTCAGCACAAAATGCAGGGCTCCAAGGACAGAAGGCCTTCCGTCCACACTGCTTCCTGCTGATTCTGCTCTGCTCATTTTAATAGAGTTAGCACATTGAGAAAAGAAAGACAAATGCAAACCTCAGACCTCACCAGCCTGGCTTATGGTATAAGCTTTGGCTATGCCAGCCCAACCCAGGCTGCCTCAGGAACTCCCAAACTTCCCTTCAACCATTGTGTTTCAAGAGAACCTACTGCATGCATCTTCCTGTCTGTGGGCAGTTCTGGAGCACATCCTACCCTTACCCATGTGTTTGCAAGAACATCTGCCCTACTCATGTGATGCTGTGTTTACATGAACATCTGTTCCCCTCCCACATGGTGCTATGCTGACAAGAACATCTGACTCCTGGTTGTCACTTTTTTCTGAGTTTGTCCTGAGTCTAATTACTTCTGTGTTCCACAGAACCCTAAACAGAGTTCCTCCCATCACTGTAATCCTGGAGTCTTGCTCTTAGCAGGGATTCACTGAGTTCGGTGCGGTGAATAGAGGGCTATGATGTGTTCATTGGGTTGTATTTGAACTATAAAAGAAGGTTGTTTGTTCATTGCCCACTGGAGTCCAGGATTCCTCTCTGGAAATGGACAAACCAATGTGCTGGGAGCTTCCAGCTCCTCAGAATCAGAATGTCTTCACTAATGACTCAAAGGGATGAAGATAATCAAGCAATGCCTGGCTGGGGATGAATGGAGAAGGCTAAGATGTATTGCCCATGTGAGCAGAACAAGAAGAAAAAGGAACCCAGAAGCTGGGCATAAGACAGACAGGAATAAGTATGAAGGAGCTGAAAGCTATTCAAAAGGACCCACCCTCATCATGCATGACACCATTCCACAGACTGGGGCCTGGGATGAATACGAAGGATAAAGGGAACTGAGCCCAGCATTCACCTCTCTCTATTCCTGACTGCACACACATGTGACGAGCTGCCTCCAGTTCCTGCCACCATGGTTTCTTTGACATGATGGACTGTCAAACTAGGAACCAAAATGAATCTCTCCTGTTCGTGTCTGATATTGAGTCACAGCCATGAGAAAAGCAACCAAATTCCATTGGGAACTTCGTGAATTGGTGTATTCATTACTTTTCCTGTTGCAGTAATAAAATATGCTGACAAAACCAACTTAACTGGAAAAGCTTGTGTTTGGGCTCACTAATCAAGGGTGCAGTCCATCAAGGTGGTACAGTCTGTGATGGCAGCTACAGCTGATGAATCTATCACATTACTTCTGCACTAAGGAAGTCAATTGGGTGGGTGCTTGTGCTTGGCTCACTTCTCTGTCTCTCAGTCCAGGTCCCCAGCCTACTTGACAGTGCCTCCCCTGGTGAAGTTGGTTCTTCCCACTTCCATTAACCTAATCTGAATAATCCTTTACAGTCATGCCCAGAGGCTTATCTCCAGGTGGCTCTATGTCCTGTTGTCTTGACAATCATCCCTTACAGTCAATTGCCAAGTCCTGTCATGTGGAAGGGACAGTGTGATACAGTTCTCTCCCCTAGAGCAGGGCTATCAGGGTCTGGGCCTCCATGAGTGTTGTCTGTTGCTAGGCATAAGGCTTCTTTGTGTAATAGTATATATAATTTACTTTATGTTCCTTCTTCAGGAAATAGTCTCCCTGCCAACATTAATAACTCCATGATAATTAGAAGTAGCACAAGTCTAGGAGGCCAGGATGTATCTATGTCCTTAGCAAAAATGGTAAATGCTGTGACCATCAAGTCAGCCCTTAAGGCTGTGGGAAAGAGCTATGAAAACACAATGAACTTGAACAGAATATATAATTTCTCAACTATGCAAAATATAAGGATGCAATATGAATTATATGAGAGGCTTTACAGACAACCTAAAAGAACAAAATCAGCTGCACTATGAGTCAGCTTATCAAGGAGATAAAAAAGATTTGGGGAGTGGTGAGCTCAGGGCAAGATTCCACTCAGCTAAGTTTATCCTTTGTACTTACAAAAGCAGGCAGATTCCTGAAGTTAAGGTCACCCTGGAACAGAGCTAGTTTAGGTCTAGGCATAGTGGGAATGGTGATCTCAGAGCTAGATCCCACCCAGCTAGTTTATTGTCTGTGCCTACAAAGGCAGGCAGATCTCTGAATTCATTGCTATGTTAGAAAAAAAAAAAAAAAGAAATGTATTTTCTGTTTTTTTCTCAGAATCAAGGGGCTAAAGTCATAAAACACTAATTCATGAAACAATCTAAAGGGAACCTGGGTAAACAGTTTAATTGATATGTAAATAAAAGATTGGTCTTGGGTCTGGAAGAGCTGAGCTATCTAGAGGAGCTGTCTGGACACTCTGTAGAGCTGCTTTAAGCAGAAAACAAGGCTGTCAGCTTGTACCCTACAATTGATTTCAAGTCATTCTTTTCTCTGCTTCCAGACACCCCTTCCTCACAACCCTTCTCCAAGCTGAGGCTGGTCCTTGGCATTCAATAAAGAGGTAGGATCCATCCCCAAACCCACTTCCCACTCTTTCACTCAGGAAGTTCTTCAGTAGCATTCTACCTGGAGATCTGGAGCCAAAAGCCACCTGGCAATTTGGCAGTATCAACCAAACTACTTTACCATGGCAATCTTTAGATGGAGCAGTTCCATTTAGAATAATACAAAAAATTCCCCTCAAGTAAAGCAGTTGCCCTGAGATGAATATAGGGTGGTTCACCACAGTGTTTTTCTGTTGCTCTCATTTTTTTAACTTATTTGAAAATAATTCAAATTTACAAAAAGCTGCAAAAAATCAAAACATCCCATCACATGCTCATATGCTATTTGCCTTGATTCAGTATTAATATATTATTCCACTCTCTTTATCATTCACTCTGATTAATCACAAGAATGAAGATTAGTTACATAATAACCCTTTTATCCTCACACCTTAGAGAGCACTCCTAAGGATATTGCCACCAATAGCCATTGTGATGGTTTGAATATGCTTGGCCCATGGAGTGGCACTATTAGGAGGTGTGGCCTTGTTACAGTAGGTATGGCCTTGTTGGAGGAAGTATATCATTGTGGGGGGTGGTTTTAAGACCCTCATCCCAGCTCCCTGGGAGCCAGTCTTCTATTTGCCTTCAACAAGATGTAGAACCCTCAGTTTCTCCTGAACCATGCCTGCCTGGATGCTAGCACACCTTGATGGTAATGAACTGAACCTCTGAACCTGTAACCCAGCCCCAATTAAAAGTTGTCCACATAAGAGTTGCCTTGGTCATGGTGTCTGTTCACAGCAGTAAAATCCTAACTAAGGCAGCCATGGTATCTTTTTTAACTTAAACAAATTTTGGTTGGAAAGTCCTTTTACTCAAGCTCTGTATTCCATTTCATCAGGGGCCCCAAAAAATATCTTTTAGACATTATTTAACTCATCTGCAAAATGCTTGCTTAGGTTGCTTTTAGTTTTCATAACTCTGGGATCTCATTTAGCCTAGTACATTTCCACACTTTTTCCTTGTCCCTTAGGGCCTGACACTGTTGAAAAAAAATGAGGGATATGATTTGTTTCTTTTTTATTATTATTTATTTTTTACACTCCATATTTCATTCCCCCCATCCACCCTCCAATTGTTCCACGTCTCATACCTCCTCCCCACCCCCTGTCTCCACATGAATGTCCCTACCCTCACTCCCCACCCCACCTGACCTCGAAACTCCCTGGGGCCTCCAGTCTCCTGAGGGCTAGGTGCATCATCTCTGAATGAACACAGACCCAGAAGTCCTCTACTGTATATGTGTTAGTGGCCTCATATCAGCTGGTGTATGCTGCCTGTTTGGTGGTCCAGTGTTTGAGAGATATCAGGGGTCCAGATTAGTTGAGACTGCTGGTCCTCCTACAGGATCACCCTTCTCCTCAGCTTCTTTCAACCTTCCCTAATTCAACAACAGAGGTCAGCTGCTTCTGTCCATAGGCTAGGTACAAATATCTGCATCTGACTCTTTCAGCTGTTTGTTGAGTCTTTTGGAGGGCAATCATGATAGGTCCCTTTTTATGAGCACTCCATAGCCTCAGTAATAGTGTCAGGCTTTGGGACCTCTGATTTGTTTCTTAACAGAATACTCACTGTTGCGTGTTCTATGACTCTTTGTAGTTGTATTTGAGTTATACTATTTCAGAGTGAAAATCCCACCAATATTCTGTCCTTCCATCTAAACTTACATGATGTGTGCTCAGTCCTCAATGGCATAATAGCTTTTATCACCTTGCCAAAGTACTGCCTGACTTGTCCTCTTGTGTTGGTTACATGAAGGAAAAGATAAAGGAAAAGATATAATGGTCTTGTACATGTAGAGTGCCCTGGCCTTACCTCTTTTCTAGAGTCCAGAAGTGATTCACTTTGCTGAAAAAATGAAAGCAGTGGTCTTCTGAAAGCCCAGGGTGGTGGAAGGGGAGACAATCTATGAGATAATGAGAAAAGTTGTATCTCAAAGTTTAAGGGCCAAACCAATGGTCAAACTACAGTACCACCAATCTCACTGGCACAAATTTGGGACCAAAACAAGGGTGAAGGTAAAAGGGCCTCCCATGGCTATATCTGGTAGCACACTAGAAAAACTTGCTTCCAAGGTTCATGACCTTGGCTTTGTGGGTTTAGGGCTTGTCTTAGTTTTTGTCTGTGAGCTTAAGTAACAAATACTGGGAGGTTCTTGGATGACAGAGATATATTTCTCACAGTTAGAGTTGGAGAAGTTCAAGATTAAGACAGATTTTGTGTCCATCAAGAATTCTTTCCTGGTTGATAGATAGTAGCTCTTACTGTATCTTCACATGGTAGAATGGATGAGAGAGCTCTCTGGAATCCCTTTTTTAAAGATCCTAATCCCTTTCATATAGTTCTACCCAATGACAAAATCATATCCCAGCCTGCAACATGGAGGAAGTGTCTGCCAAGTTAAAAGTACACAGCCAGCCCATGACCAGCAGAAAAGCAAAGCTCTGTGTTGTAAAAACATATAATGTATAGACAGGATGGCTGCCCTCAGAGATGTCCTTTCTTAATGTTGAGAGCCTGTGACCATGTATCTAATGTGACCCAAAGGTCCTACTTCACCCCCACAAAGAGCTTGAGATGAAGAAGTAATCCTGATAGACCCCTACCTGATCGCAGGAACCGCATGGCTGGAGGGCAACTGAAATGGAAAGGCAAAAAGCTCAGGAAGATTAAAAGTGTTCGGTTCTGGTTTGACTAGCCCTAAAGATGAGGAAGGGTCGGGAGCTGGGAAGGAGCAGCCTCTGAGGCTTAAGATGCTGATGATCTCCAATGAGTAAATGGGTACTTCTGTACTGTAGCTGGGAGAAACACTACTCAATTTGTAAGATAACAAATGGATGTCATTTTAGTTGCTAGATTTGTAGCATTCAGTGTGGCAAGAAAGAAAATAAACACAGAGAATGGCAAAATTTTTCTGTGTTCTTTCTTGTGTGTTTCTTTGTGTGTTCTTTCTTCAAAAAGAAAAAGAAAAAAAACTACCTAAGTGAATGTGTGTTATTGACAAGGACAGATGTCTCAAACTGAGGCAAATTAGCAGAGCTTTCCTCTCGGTGAGGTTCAGAGTCAAAGCAAAGTCTTCCTCTGATCTAAGAATGTTTGGAGAAGCTTGTGCAAAAAGTAGCCACTGCAGATTCCTCCTGGATGAACAGAACCCAGGACCTTCTACAGAGACCTTATACCAAGATTTGTCAAGCCTTCCTTCTCTGCTGCACATAAGGATGCTTGTCTGAGTTGGTGCTGTTCTGTCAGACAGACCATGGTCCACCTGATCTCAGCCTTTCTGTACATGTATCTGTCTGTCCTTTCTTCTTCTTTCATCATCAGAGGCTAGATTGGGAAACAATGTCTTTTTGTTTTTGTTTTTCAAGACAGGGTTTCTCTGTATAGCCCTGGCTGTTCTGGAACTCACTCTGTAGACCAGGCTGGCCTTGAACTCAGAAATCCACCTGCCTCTGCCTCCCAAGTGCTGGGATTAAAGGCGTGTGCCACCACTACCCGGCTTTAACAGTAAGAACAGTGGGCAAGAAAAGTCCAGCTCTATGGCTAATACAACCAAAGAGCAGTGTGCAGACCACACCAGGGGTGGACACCAGCCATCCCTCTCCAGCAGCCATGCACACAGAACAATCCAGAATCAGGCTGATCTAGAAAGCCACCCTCTCTATAAAGGAGTGTCCTTATACAACAAGCCCTAAATGCTTGTCTGTCTGTGAGAGCTGATGGCCAGTGGCTTGTCCATTATAAATCTCAGGAGAAGGAAGGGATTTGGCACATGCTTCAGTGAAGAGTGTTAAAGGTTGGGAGTTATAACCTTCCTTCCAGTCCAGGTAATGAAACATCTTAGGGGATGAGAAGGAGGGAGGGTTTAATGTAACAGGAATTAGATGCTTGGATACATTACTTAGTTACCCAATTAAAAGTAGAACGTGGTACAGCTTTCAGGAAGGGGAAGGTGGGAGGAGTGAAGGTAGATTCTCATTTGTTCCAGCAGGAAGCCAATAGATGGTGTTTAGTGTTGATAAATCAAGAGAGCTGTGAGAGCAATCATTTAGAGATGTGGACGTAACCGCCAGATGATTAAGGAAGACAAACTGTTAAGGGCAGCTGTGCTTGGAGAAATGAACCAGACTGATGAGGGAGTGGGGCAAAACATAAATGTCTTCTGCTTCTAGACGTAGGTGTGCAGACATGTTACTTTTACAGTGGAAGGAAGAAACGGAAGGGAGATGGAGAAGAGGAGGAAAAGAGGAAGGGGAAGAACAGAAAGAGCTAGGAAGGGAAGGGAAATGTTGCCAACAGGCCCTGCAACTAACTGGACAATCTCAGGTTCTGCTAGCCATTCATACACACACACACACACACACACACACACACTGTAGTGTTGCCCTCCACTGCTATGTAAAACACTTCAGAGATCATCATGCATCTTGCCTGCAGCTGGAGAGACAGAGATGAGAAGGTGTGTGATGGTGAGGACAGGAAGGCTCTGGCCTGAGCCTGGATGGTGTGTTTTCCAAGGAGATTCCATCATTTAGAGGCAAGAGAGTCCAGGAATAAATCCATCTTCCTCCTCTTCTATCTTCCTCTTCTTCTCATCCTTCTTCTGCTCCTGTTTCTTTCTCCTCATTTTTCTCCCTCCTCTCCATCCTCTCCTCTTCCTCTTCCCATTCATCCTCTCCTTCCTCCTTCTGTCTCCAGGCTTTCTAAAAAGAGTAAAATAAAGCCAAAACTCTCAAACACAGAACAAGAGAAAAAGAAGGATCTATCTCTGGATGGAGCCAATGGACCAACCAGTACCTGTAAGATCCCTATGCATCTTAGAACAAGACAGACAAGGAATAGGAAGCAGAAATGGATGCCAGTGAAGAGCTTGTTTGTGAATAGGTCATCCTCATGGGCAGCTTCAGCTGGCTCCCCTATGCTATTGTGGTGGTTTGTTGTGGTATGCTTGGCCCACGAAATGCCATATTTGGAGTTGTGGCCTTGTTGGAGCAGGTGTGGCCTTGTGGGAATAGGTGTGTCCCTGTAGATGTAGGCTTTAAGACCCTCATCCTAGCTGCTTGGAAGTCAGTCTTCTCCTAGTGACCTTCAGGTGACAATATAGACCTCTCAGCAACAAAGTCTTCCATATTCTTACTAAGATGGCCTATTAAGCCCCACTTAAAGCATTCTACTGTTCCCCCCACAAGAGTAGGGCAGACACTAGCCTTCTATCAGCTGGTCCCATCCAGATGTAAAGGGCTCTGATCCTCTCTATACAAGCCCCCAATCTACTCCATGCACAGGCTGAGTGCTGAGGATAAAGGGATACGGGTGCTGGAGGTGGATAGGTATATGAGTACATGGGATTGTTCCAAAGGTCAGGAGCTCCCTAGCAGGGCTGCAGACCTGGAACAAGAGCCACCAGCACTTACTGCAGAGCTAAGCAGAAGGTCTCACGGCCAGCCATGATGCCTCCATTTATGATGCTGGCTGTGTTATATGAACTGTTGCTTTGAGCTAGTCTCAGGTACTCTATAGACCCACAGGCTCCTGTACCCAGCCATGTCTCCTAAGATCAGCATATTGCACAGCTTCTGACAAATGCAGGGAAGCTCCCACTGTCATGAAGCCTGGCAGGCGGAACAGAGGAAGAGGAGGAGTCTTTGTTAGACTCTAATGCACCAACATGGGTCACAGACCCTGTGTGACTCACAAACCCTGATCAGCAGATTAAAATCAACTTGGGGAACAAAGGGTGGGATGTAGGAGGTGGTGGTCCCTGTCCCTTTTCTCAGCAACCTCAGGAATTGACACAGGGCAGCAGGGACAAGAGCTCCAAAATCAATATGCTATTTGCAAAGGATACCAGAAGTCCTGGCCAGGGGATAAGGACCTAATTCTCTTTCAGATCTTCACACAACACTGTTACTGATTCATGGCAGCTACCAAGAGCAGCTTCCTCCAAAGATGGAAGAAAACATATGATAGGAAGTCATGCTAGGGAAACTACACCTGTGACATAGCAACAAAATGGCTGCTTAAAGAAGGCCTGCATGACAATTGGCTTGCCAATGGGAATGGGAGAAATTTCACAAGACCCATCCCTAGACAAAGAGCCACAATAAAAAACTGCTGAGAGAGAGAAAAATAACCTTCCCAGGGATGAGCATCCTCTATGTTATCCAATACCAAGTCATCAGCCCTAAAACATACCTAAAAGTAACATCAAGCAAACTCAGCAGGTAGCATTCAGATCTTTAGTTACAAGTGTGTGTGTGTGTCTGTGTGTGTGTATGTGTGTGTGTGTGTGTGTGTGTGTGTGTGTGTGTGTGTGTAACAATAATAATTAAAGAGCAAAAGGTCATTTGAAAGGAAACAGAGCATGTGATAGGAGAGGATGAAGAGAGAAAAGGAGGAGATGATATAATTATATTTTTATTTAAAAAATAAAGAAAAAAATCATTCTACAGATACCAACTCACATTTAAAAAGATACCTGTATGCCCAATGAGAAAGGATTTAGACATACAGCTAAGTACAAGGATTGGTAGGTTGGGTGGCAGCCTCTCATTACTTGGGATTGTCAGTCTGACCTTGGGCATCACCTTTAATAGGAAAGATTCCTTAATCCCTAGGATTGGGTTATCCCAACTTCCTGCAGCTTCTCAGGGCCCTCCATCACAGTCTCCTAGCCAACACCCCATCCTTCTCCCCTCATTCACACAGTTCACTGACCCCCAGACAGCTATCCCTTAACTTCTTACTGGCCCTGCTATAAAAGCAGCTGCAGCATGGAAGCCATTTTCCTGAATGTCCCCCCAAAACAAAAATAAATAAGTAGGCTTTTAACTGAAAACCCCAAGTCAAAGGGAGTTATTACAGAACACAAATATTACACATTTCTGGTTTATTTCTCACTTAAAATACACTAAAAGTCAAAGTGTCTCAAACATCTCTGAATTAAGTAGAGAAGGGGATATGCTTTTACATTCTACTTCTAAGGATCAAGAACTCTGACTGTGTCTAGAGAGAAATAGCTGCTGCCTTTTGTTTATGATGTCTAGAATGTCTTTCCATAGGACTTATAGAATGCTCATGACTTCACAGTTGTTTTCAGGCATCTTGGTTCACATCCTGGTGTTCTTGGCCAATTACTGGCTGAGGCTGTGATAAACACTATGACCAAAGTAACTTGACAAGGAAAGAGTTTATTTCAGCTCGTAATGCTCAGGTCACACTTTATCACTTAGGGAAATCAGAACATGAACTCAAGATAGGCATCTGAAGGCAGGAGCTGAAGCAGAGCTATGGAGGAGTGCTGGTAACTGGATTGCTCCTGATGGCTTGCTTTCCTAAAGTACCCAGGACCATCATCCTATGGGCTGGGCCCCCCCACATCAATTATCAATTAAGAAAATACTCGATTGCCTTGTTCACAGGCCAATATGGTAGGGACATTTTCTCAAATAAGTTCTCATTTCCCAAATGACTTGAGCTTGTATCAAATTGACATAAAATTAGCCAGAACATCCCTGGAGGAGTATGAGAAGACAACACCTATTACACACAAAAGGGCTTGCTGAGGCTTCCTCATAACATGGCCATGACTTCTAAAAAAGTATCAAGGGAGACTATAGAAGTACACAGCATTGTTATAGGGCCTTAAAGTCACATGGTAACACTTCTGCTGGACTCCACAGACCAAAAATGCTTACTCGGAGTCTAGGTAAAGAGAACACAGACTTCAAATATTGATAGAAGAGCTTGCTGGATCAGAGCCATGACTAGGGCTTGTGTTATGAGCTCTACAATGCCCGCCACCTTTACTCTCATCCCTCCTCAGTCTCTCAGCCTACTTAATACCCAGCTTACCTAATTACACAACTCAACTCGGTGCTCCCTTTGTCCTCCTGCCCACAAGCTTGGAGAGGTCTTCTCTCCCACCACAGTATTTTTCAGGTGCTGAAATCTGAAAATTATCATGAAATGTCTAGACGGACCAATTATGAGCTATTCAGGCATACAAGATTTGTTTCACCAGAATTTATTGAAGCTGCATCTGCAAAGCTGTATTAATACTTTACCCATGGTAGGGGGCAAAAAATATTTAGTGAGAGAATGGATAAATAAATGAGTGACTCAGATATGAACTATCAGCCGAGACGTGGAGATAACCTCATTACTTGGAATTGAGTGTTTTAATGCTATTCATTAAAATACATTCTATCTGTATTTGTGATATATGAATGCTTAAAATTCATGGAGAAAATGAGCATTTTAATTACAAAAGGCTGAAATCATTAATAATTTAAAGACCATCATTCAGTATCCCTTTCTAAGTCACCAAGACTGCTAAGCTGCTGGAGACAAAATAGACCAGCCAAATAGGTCAGCCCATGAAGAGAGACGAAAGGAAGGTCAATTACTTCTTTGCTTGTGAGTATAAAAGAACTGAATTTGCCAAAGTGTCTGAGGCTCAAGGATATCACAGAAGGAAAGAAAAAGGGTTGCCTAGGACCTGTGTGTTCTGCTCCCTGCTGAGAAGCAGGCCCTCTAACTCCCTTCTCTGAGTCCCCAACCCTTCCACGGTCAAGGCATTCTCCACACTGCTCAGAAGATGCCTGTAGTGTCCACCAGAATTCATTCCCTTACTGGCTTTGCCTCTGCTGCAAGGAAATTGTCAGTCTTCAAGACCCATCCATTGTATCAACCCGCACTCTCCTCCAGGCAACATATCCCAAGAACCGAAGCCCCTTAACTCCTACCAAGAACCTACTGCACCTACTCTCTACACTCTTGTCCTCTGGCTGCCTTGGACTGAACTTGCCATAGTCTCCTGTCTACACAGGAGCGTGTGGGATGTGTTCACTTCACTGGTATTCTTGTTGCTCACTTGCCCCTCGTTCATTCAGCGGGCCACACACACAGGAGAACATCCTCACTTCACACAGAAGTCAATGCCAAAGAGTGAAGAACTAGCTCATGGCTCCACAGGAAATGTCTGAAATGCAAATAAGCATGGCTCCCAACCATCGAGAGAGTGAACAGTCCTGTGGTCACCAGGCAGGGACCATGGTAAGAACTGTGTGTTGATATCTCATTTGGAGTTTTTCCTCAGGGGCTGAGGTAAATCATGAATTTCATCTGCCCAGTTAGGGGGAAGTATAGATTAAATTCTTTTAAATAACAGTATTTAATGAAACAAGGAACCACAAATACCTTCTGCCACCTCACAGAGACATGCCTGCAGAGGCATGCTACCTATTCCTGTTATGCCAAACCTTTAATGCATTCTGTTTTCACTTTAAAATACTCATTTTTCAAATTGGTTTAACTTTTGGTTGGTTTGGTTTGGTTTGGTTTTTGGTTTTGGTTTTGGTTTTTTTTTGAGACAGGGTTTCTCTGTGTAGCCTTGGCTGTCCTGGAACTCACTCTGTAGACCAGGCTGGACTCGAATTCAGAAATCCACCTGAATTCCACCTCTGCCTCCCAAGTGCTGGGATTAAAGGCGTGTGCCACCACCACCCAGCTGGTTTAACTTTTAAAAAAGAACTATTCGACTATTGTAGAAATATTTTTAGAAGAAAGTAGACCCACTCTATCTGTCCTCTAAAAGTAAAAGCATCTTAATTAATACAGGAAAGATGGGTGACTCTAGGCTGTTTCTGAAACAGACAGGAATTCTCATGTGTGCCCTCATTGCCCCAAACAAGATACATCACAGTGGGAAATGTTGGGCATCTTGCCCTCCATTGTTCTTCAAAGCACTACTGGAATCTGGAGAGGCTCTTCCCTCCCATAGCCTCTCTCCACTCTCCTTAAAACCTTGTGGAGATGCTCCCCAGTTTGGGAAGTCCTCTCCTGTTCTGGGCCAGCATTTCTGTAGTGCTCTCAGTTATATTTGTTGCCCTGAATTATATTGGTCTTAGAACTCAAATGGTTTAACTGTCTGAATGATGAGGGCTATGTCTTATCAGTACCAAATTCCCTCAATGAACAAACCACAAAATGGTCCATGAAAACCACAGAAAAGCCAGGAGAATGGTTTCCCTAATGTCCATCTCCCATTGCACCCTCTGTCAGAACCTCCAACCTCATTGATCAGCTGCTGCAGCAATCCAGACGCTCCATCTGCAGCCTACAACTAGACCTGGTGCAGACTCTCAGCCCCCAATGCACTGTCAAAATGAAGTGTATTTTAGTTTTGCAGCCTTCTGTAGAGTCTGCCTTACCTTTAATGGGCCCACAAGGACCTGCTGCCTGGGGCTTTCCTGGCATTAAGGAGGCTAAGGCCTGGGCAGAATGCTCTGCTGGGGGCTTGCCTGCCTCACTCCATCTACTGTCTTCTCTTTGTTCTGTCAGAGGGATAACTTTTTCACCTCAAATCGCCTCCCCACACATACCAAAATGCTGCACTCTGGTTTGAGTGATTTTTTTTAAAAAGCTTTCAAAAATCCCTGTTAGATAAGTTGACAGTTACCTTTTGAAGCAAATCTATTGTGTATCATGAGCATGGTCCCAGCAGTTCATAAACAATAGGAATCTTGGCCTGGGGTGAGAGCTCAGCTGGTAAAGTGCTTGCCTTACAAGCATGTGGACCTCAGTTTGATTTCCCAGAACCCACATTTAATAAAAGCCACGTGCAGCAGCAAGTACTCACTGTCTAAGGGGAGGCAGATGCAGGTAGACAGGCAAAAACAGGCAGGTTCCTGAGGGCTCAGTGGCCAAGCAGTCTGGCCTACTTGGCAAGGTTCAGGGAGTGAGTGGCCCTGCTTCAAAACAGTAAGATCATGGCATCTATAGCATGAGAGCCAAGGTTGTCCTCTGGCTTCCATGTGTATGAGCAGACATTTATATCTACACACACACATACACACACACACACACACACACACACACACACACACACACGTACATACATATAATAAAATAGGAATCTTTTAACATTATTCAAACCAAGTGAGTCCTCCCCACCCCCATCACTTACCTAAGTCATCATCAGCAATAGAACCTCACTATGTCAGAGAATGGGGCTGACAGCTGACATCATTGTATTTCAAACCTAGTTTGGAATTGTACTTGTGCAGATGGTAGTAAACATCCTGGCTTGTAACTCAGAATGGAACCATCATTTACTCTAGAAGAAAGGGACACACCGAGCTCCTAGGCCAGCAGAGAAACAGCCAACAAGCTGCAGCCTTGAAGACTGAGTGAGCACAACAGACCAGCTGCAGTGAACTGTCCAATTCACTAAAACCAGAAAAGTAACATTCCATCTAAAGGCACTGCTGTGAATTTGAGTTCATACCACACACACACACACACACACACACACACACTCGAAAAATCAAAAGTCCTAATGCCCATACTTACCAAGAGGATCTTATTTAGGAAAGAGTCTTTATATGTGATCAAGTTAAGATGAAGTCATCTGTGTCTTCCAGCCCACTATGACCGCCATTATCAAGAGAGATAACCTAGTGCCAGCATAGAGTTGCACACCTCTAATCCCAGCACTTGGGAGGTGGAGACAGGCTGATCAAGAGCTTGAGGCCAGCCTGGGCTAAGACTCTGGCTCAACACAAAAAAGGGAAGGTAGAGTCTAGACAGACATGAAGATGGCCATGTGATAATGAGACAGGATTGGGAATGATGTGCTTCAAATTAGATTAGTCTAGCTAGCAACTGTTGGGCATTCTCTACTTGTGGGGGAGACTTAAGCAGTATCTAGGTAAGAGACACATCCACACCTGGAAGGCAAACGACAGAGCTGCAGGTCAGTAGAGATACTTCCTCTGTATGACTGGCCCTGTGATGAAGACTGACAACGATCATAGGGAACCTGTGGTAGCCACCAAGCCCAGGCCACTGCCCTGCTGGGCAGCCCATGTGATGAGCACAGGGGAGAGTCAGGTATGAAGCTTATCTGAGGTAGTAGTTTCTGAACTGAGTGTTGCACCTTCCTCCCTGACAGAACCTGAGCTCTGACCCCAGGGACTCTAGGGGTGGCCTGAAGGGGAGATTCTGTCACTGTGTGATTTAACTATTTTCTCCAGAGGATCCTATCTGGACCACCAAGACACTAGGGTGGGAGTGTCACACGGTAACCTAGAGAGCACAGGAAAGACTTGGGGACCCCAGAGTTCCCATAGCTCAGAGACATAAACAATAAGACAGAAAGAGTATCAGCATAACACCAGCATCAGATGCGGAGAGCTACACTCCACAGGAAAGATTAAGCCCAAAAAAGTAACATGTACCCACATGGAAAATTTGAAATGGTTGAAAGAAACTGGCACACAGCCCTGCAGACCTGTTGTATACTTTTATAGGCAAGTGTGTAAGTGCACATATTATCTAATGCTAGCCAGGTGCGGTGGTACATGTAGGCTTAGATTTTTCAAAAACTACTTTAATTAGTGTTCTCAAATGCTTTGACTCCCTTCTAGCCCACCATCCAAAGGTAGGGGAGAAAAGATGGTAACTAGGACAAGGGGGTGTGGATCTGTTTAGAACTGGTTCTTTGGGGCAATTCCAATCTCCAGTGTCAGTCTAGCTTAGTAGTGTCAAGATACCAAACACCAATCAGCAGTGGTGGCAGGATCCAGTAGAAACAGCCAGGCCTCTGCAGAATTGGCATGAGTCAGCAGGAATGACCAGACCCAGACAGGATGCCAGAGAAGTTCTCTGCTGTGCCTCTTTCAACAAAATGAAAATTGGGGAAAGCTTGAGACCAACAAATCATTGCATGGCTAGCTATGCAAGTGCCCAGTCACTATTTGTTGAGTCCTATTTGTATTCTTTCCAAACATCACATGTCCTTCCATGGGTCTTGCCTCAGTAAAACACCATGTGAGTCTGCATCACATAACAGAACTAGAAATTTCCACTTCAGGTATACCTGTACTGCCAGTACTTGGGGGGATGAGGCAGGTAGATATTGAGTTCTAGGGCATCCTGGGCTACTTAATGAATTCAAGGTTACCCTATCTGTGACAGATAGTTTTATGCCAACTTAACACATGTTAACATTATCTGAGAGAAGGGAACCTCAATTTAAAACAAACAAACAAACAAAAACAAAAACAAAAAACCTCCATAGGCAGGCCTGTAAGACATTTTCTTAACGATTGTTAGGGGAGGGCCCAGCCCATTGCAGGTAATATCATCCCTGAGCTGGTGGTCCTGAGTTCTATATAAAAGCACTCTGAGCAAACCATGTGGAACAAGCTAGTAAGAAGCATTCCTCTAAGACCTCTGCATCAGCTCCTGCCTCCAAGTTCCTATTTGAGTTTCTGTCCTGACTTTCTCAATGATGAACGGTGATATGGAAGTGTAAACCAAATGAGCCCTTTCCTCCCCATGTTGCTATTTGATCACAGTGTTTCTCCACAGCAATAGTGACCCTAATTAGGATATCTAGTCTTCATAGGGAGACCCTGCTGAAGAAACAAAGTACTCTTTAATGCATAAGTGTGGTGCAACCTCATATGTCATTCTTTAACCTGCCCTCTGTATTCATCAAGATTCCTAAAACCATCAATGCCAGCATCATAAGTTCTGTTGGTATCTTAGGCTGCCATGTAGTGTTTTGGTGTACGAATTCATACAACACTGTTTGATTATTGGTGAAGAGTTATCATTTCCAATTTGCCATAAGCATTCTTCTACATATGTTTGCATGGAATTGCTTCAGGAGCTGTTCCCTGTAGACGGTCAAGGAACAGGACCCATGGTGAAAAGTGCAAATTGCTCGATTATGTTACACTGAGAACAGAGCCTGGGGCTAAAAGCAAAGGTGAGCATTGACATGCCAAGGTCTGGAACACCAGGGAAAATGAATAAGTGGCCTAAAAGGGCTGGGTATAAGATAACCATGCTAGACCGGTAAGAGGAAGGCCAGGTCTCTGAGCCAGAGATGGCAGCTAAATGTTCTATCCACACCCAAAGTCCTTGAGGGACATACGTTTCAGGCACTATTGCCTTTTCAAATACTCTTGCTTCTAACACAGCTGATGATAGCAGACTGAACTGCAAATTACAGTGGTTTCTAACAAGAAGTTTCTGCCTCTGCCAAGGAGACCAGCTCACCACCCTTAGACATGGAGATAATTACGAGGTAATCTAAAAAGACTGAGCTAAATCTTGGTGTCTGGGAGAGCACAAACTCTGCATGGTTAGGCTACCAGCAAATCATGTCAATGAAAACACCAAGGGAAGTAGAAATAACTTCCCTTGAGGTGCCTGCAACATGAGTGGAAGGTAGCAACAACAGCTGAGTGTGACCAACAATTAGCTGACCGTCAAGGTCAAAACTAGAGTCGGATGGGCAGAAAGAAACTTCAGTCAGCTCTAACTAAACAACTCCCTGCTGCGGACAGAGGACAGGAACAGGCATAGACCATGGGCATCTCTCCCCATTGACTACCCTTGGTAGCCGAGAGGTTAAACCAATCTCAATAGAAATTACCTCAGCCTTTGTCCAGTGTCCTCCATGAACCTATAGAAACCACTATGAAAAGGGATTTAATGGCTTTTCCTCTCTTGGGAACCTCTCCCTCTCCCTGGAGCTTCTCTCGTGTCCTCTAAACCTTACTCTTTAAAACTAATTCTTATTAAAGCCTCCTTCCACTTTGCATACTCCCATGGGAGTCTGCCTCTAATTTACACAGACATGAGGCAGCAAACGTGGAGCCTCTGTCTCACGTCAGTCCTTAATAACTATTGAACACCCAACATCATCTTTGGTTCTTGGGTCATGCAGCATAGTTTTTATTGGACCATAGTTTGAATTTTTGCATAACCAAATTTACCAATACTTTTATGGTTTTTGCTTTAAGACCTCATCTGCTTGCCATAAGCTCATAATGAATGCCAAAATATGAAATCATCTTCTAATCTTTAGGACCTGTTTCTTGATCTGAAAGGGGGTCTTTTTTTACAAAAGTTACATGCTTCCTTTTATTCGCAGAACCTAGACTTTGTGTGGGGAGGTAAGAACCCTTTGTGAAGAGAATGGGTACGGGGGCAAGAGAGGGTGGTGGGAACTCAATTAAGTATGTGTATAAAAATGTCACAATGGAGCCTGTTATCTTGTACAATTATGAGAGAGAGAGAGAAGGGGATTCCCTGTTAATGGGATACAGTTTAAGATCTTGGCACATAATCATCCTGAATTCCTTTGATGGATCTTATCACCATCACAGCAGACTTATGATGGAGTGAGGCAGGGGGCTATTAGCCTCCCACAGAGAAGTCCATATAAGACAGAGACTGTGATGAAACAGATGTGGCCTCAGGACAGTGTGTGATGCTGGTACACAGATGTCCCAGAAGCCAGATGTACAGCCCTTGTTCTCTCTAGAGCCTCAGAACAAGCAGGGCTACCACCCCATAATTCCACATTTCCACCTGCATTGCTTGTTCAAGGCCAATGAAAGTGTGCAGTGAGGGAAATTGAAAATTAATGTGACCCACAGGGTGAAAGAAGTTCTCTTTCCAAGTGATATTAAAGATTTGGCCTCATGTTTAAGTCTTTAGTTCCTGTAGAATTAGTTTCCATCTTTGAGAACTGAATTTAAGGTTCCCCCCCACCCCGTGTTTATCCAGATCCTGGGAGAAGTAGCTTCCCAAGTGTGGTGATTATGGATTATTATGGAGGCTTTTACTGGGAGAAACACCTTTGAAAACATGGATAGGGAACAAAGAAGGCTGGGAAACCGGCCCATACTCTGTGAGAGCTAGACCCAGAGCAACAGAGGAGCCAGAGGAATATTGGGTGAAAACTCTGGTATTATCTTCAGCCAAAAGTGCCCAGGAGAGGAATCTACTTCTCCAGACAAGAAGCACAGCCTCCACAGTGGTGGAAGGGCTCTGACCATTATGTCCTCTGTAGTTAGATGCTGTCAGGGAGCATGCTTCATCCTGCAGGCTGTCATTCCCCTTGTCACCAATACTCACCCATGGACAGTCATGGTGGATGCTTTCCCCTGTGGAACCATGTGAGCTCACTGCTAATCCTGACCTGAGACTTCCTTCATCCTGTCCCAGGCTCCTGTAGGCTCTGCCTCCTTCTATGCTCCTCTTTCATATGAATTCTAAAGGTAATTTGTCAACATCTAGGAATCACCTCAAAGAGATTTTCCTCAGAAATGCACTGACTCTTAGTTTGGGAAAATGATACCTTTGTAGCAGGGGTTTCTTCCCATCTGCAGATGCAACATGTTTCTCCATGCACCTTAACCTTTTACGGCCTTTTATTACCAATTTTCTCCATTCGGTGTTCACTTTCATTACAGTTTTATTTATTTTGCATAAGTGTGTGTGTGTGTGTGTGTGTGTGTGTGTTCACATGTATGTGAGTTGAGATCAGAAGATAACTTTCAAGAGTCAGTTCTCTCCTTCCATGATATGGGTTTGATTCCCAGGAATCAAACACTATCAGGCTTAGTGGCAGGATCCTTGACCCCCTGGCCATCTTGACAGCCCAGGTTTCATAGCAAAGTGGGAGGGAGGCACTGACTTCCCATACGTCCTTGTCCTTACATGCCCAGGCTCCCACCCCAGCACTCCATGCCAGGATGAATGGAGTATTTCTCAAACTCCCAGAGCTCTCATTGGCCAACACATCAACATCACTCATACCCACATTATACACTGGAGTTATTTATATGTGTCTACACACTGTGAGGCTGGACAAACTTGTAGTGAGAAGCACCTACTGTTTCAGTATCAGAGCTTCAGAGCCCCAAGAGCTGCTGTGTTCTCCTGTTCACTCTAATTAGATCTGTCTCTCTTTCTCTGACTCTGTCTCTGTCTCTCTCTCACTCCCTCCCCCTCTCTGTCTGTCTCTCTCTGTGTCTCTCTCTCTCTGTCTCTCTCTCTGTCTCTCTCTCTCTCTCTCTCTCTCTCTCTCTCTCTCTCACACACACACACACACACACACACACACACACAAATATGAGTCATATCAGACCGCATTAAAAGCAAATAAATGCAGGTTTATCTGGCACTGCTCCTGAGTGCATTCACAAGTTCCAAAGAACAGGGCCAGGCCAGGGAAGTCGCAGGCCCAGACTAAGGGAGGAAATTTTATAGACCTTAGGTAAGGGGTAATGACATGTCAGCCCGGAGCTGCGACTGTGTCTAAGTATGGTCAAAAGCTAAGCTCCTGGGTGGGCACTTGGGCAGTTGGCCATGTCAGAAAGGTGGGTTGCATCTGCAACTGGAAATTTACAACTAGGCTTTTGGCGCCATTCCATTGTTCAGTTTTCCCAATGCTGGCAGGCTTGTGGGAAGGAAGGCAGATGGGGTTGCCCAGCTTGTGCAGGGGCAAGCAAGAGTTCCAACAGAACAACTCCTCCTTCCTGAAGCCTCTGGCAATCGCAGGCCCCTCCATGCAGCTATCACTTTATATCTCGCATATCTGAAACCATATGATGCAGAGCACCATCAGAAAGTTCAGCTTCCTTCATTAAATAGCAAACATTTATGGTTATCTCATTTTCTATTACTAGCCCACTGTTAGCCGTGAATAGAGCTGTGAGGGTGCTATAGTTCTTTATCCATTCACTCACTGAAGGATGTCATAGAAGTAACTAAAGCTGATCTAAGATACTCACTCACAGAGTTTGGGTGTGGACATGTTTTCACCTAATGGGTAAACTCCAAGGAGCAAAGCTGGTGAACATCTGGTAAGACAACAGTATTACAGGACTCTACCAACTGCCTCCCTAGGTGTTTGAACCACTCACGTTCCCACCAGCAATGGAAGAGCATGTCTGTTGTTCCACACCCTTGGCAGCATTTGGCAGTGTGCTCTGGACTGGGGCCATGAGTAGATATGTGACTATCATCTGGTTTTCATACTTTTTTTTTTGCAAGTTTTTCTTTAATTCAGGGTTATATTCACTCATGAGTAGGAGAAACTAATTATCAGTGGCTTTGATGGCTAAGGCTTCTCCTCCCTCATTTGTTTGTTGTTTTGTTTTCTTTTCTGGCCTCTCAACAAGATGTCTGAGTTAATAAGACATCTAAGTTAAGGTGTCCAGGGCCTGACTTGTTTTAGGAGATCACTAGAAATGGGAAGTCCTTGGCCTTGTCTTCCACCATCTTCTGTAGAAAGTTTTTACAATGTGACAATAAAAATAATTTCTAATGTCTACGTTCTTGGCAAGAAAAGAGCCAAAGCCTCCTTCCTATAAGCACATCTTCTCCTCTGATGAGAAACGCCTTCTCAAAGGCACTCTTTCATGCTCAGCACCTCTACAACATGGCCACAGTAGCTGCAGAGAATGCTGGTAGAATGTGTACTTTTAGGGAGGTGGGTGGCCCTCCTAATGTGTTTGGTTTTCAGTAGAATACAGAGAAAAGTTGCTAGGTCTCTGGCTTGATGGACACAGGTCTATCTCAGATACCCAATAAGTAAACCTGTTACTGCTAGGAGCCAGAACATTCTTTCTGCCGCAGTTCCTACTTTCTATTCCAACAGAAGAAAAATGACTGATCTTTACCCAGTCGACTCATTCCACACTCTTGCTACAGTAGTTTATTGATTCCAATCATTTGCCAAGTGAGACTTTGAATTTTTCAAATTGAACAATTATAGCAACAGAAAATAATAATTGTGCTTTATCCTTTCCAATTCTTCTTTCTGATATTAAATTTTGGTTATGACATGATTTTAGAGAATTTACTTGATGTTAATTTTGTCACACAATTAGCTCTGATGGATTCTATAGTTTTTCCTATTTATCAATTCAAGGAACTTCCTTTTCCTCAGGTTTCTAGGTGTTTCTATTGTGAATGAATGCTTGTTGGGAAAGGACTCAAAAGGCAACATTTACTGTTAAAATAATGTAGCCTCTCCATCTGATTAACTAGCGTAGTTGATAAACAGCTAGATACTCCTTGTTGAATCAACTATACTGCTTGAAAACACATTATCACTGAAACTATGGGACTCGACCTATTAATATTTCCCTTCCAATTCTGCAGAGGGCTTTGGGATTTTCTCCTGCTTCTTGGTTTGGTTTGGGAAATGAGTTTTCATTCACTTTATAAATGACTTGGTTAGCCTTCTGAAGGCTACAACAGTTCCTCCAAACCTGAGTTATCAGGGTCTGGATAGCCCTAGAGCTCATCTATTAAACACTATCTGTTTAGTGTCTCTGGTTCATGCACTTTGCCTCTTGTGTTCATTTATTTTACTGTCACCTCTCTATTCAGGTTTCTGGACCTTGGTAAATTGTGATCATGTGTGTTGTCTGAGGAAACTCAGTATCAGCTACTACTAGCATAAAATAAAAATATATTTAATTCTTAGGGCTGGACGTGTAGGTCAATGGTACAGCATGTGACAAGCATGCCCACAGCCTAAGTTGAATCCCCAGCATAGATACATAGATAGATACATAGATACATAGATACATAGATAGATACATAGATACATAGATAGATAGATAGATATAATGGATTGATTGATGATAAATGGATGGATGAGTAGGTGGATGAACGGATAGATGAATAGGTACATGGATGGATAGATACTGACTAAATTCTTTGAAAATTTTTGAATGGTTGATTAAATCCATATCTACAGAACTTTTCTTCATGTTTCCTCACAATATTTATCTTTTTGTCAATTATAACTGCCAAAAACTTATCCATTGTATTAATGATTTCAGAGTGTTTACTTTATTAATTCCCCTACACTTCCAGGCTATTTTATTAATTTCTGCTTGATTTTTTTCTTCTTTATTCTAGTTTCTTTGGGGGGTTTTTTTGGTATTCTTTTCACTGATTTCTAGTTAAAAGCTTTACTTATTTCTTCTCCTAGTTTCTGTTTACTAATAAATGTATTTCTGGCTCTCTATGAGTACCTTTTTTAAAGATTTATTTATTTTATGTATATGAGTACACACCATAGCTGTACAGATAGTTGTGAGCCTTCATCTGGTTGTTGGAAATTGACTTTTAGGACCTCTGCTCACTCAAGTCAACCCCACTCACTCTAGTCAGCTCAGCTCTTTCCAGTAGACCCCGCTTACTCAGTCACTGCTCGCTCTGGCCCAAAGATTTATCTATTATAATAAATAAGTACACTGTAACTATTTTCAGACGCACCAGAGACAGTGTCAGATTTCATTATGGGTGGTTGTGAAGCACCATGTGTGGTTTCTGGAATTTGAACTCAGGACCTTTGGAAGAGCAGTCAGTGCTCTTACCTACTGAGCCATCTCACCAGCCCCTCTCTATGAGTATCTTATCCTGTAATTTTGTGTCAACTTTCTATGGTCTGTTCGTTTTAAATACTGTGACTCATATTTTCAGTCTAAGACATTCATTATTTAGAAGCCTCTTTTTTAATTTCTACGTGTAAATGGGATGTTCTGATACCTATTATTGGTTGCTTTGTTTGTTTTCTTTTGTTTTGTCTCTGTTAGAATGAAGAATTGAAAAAAGTCAGGATTGTCTTCACTACCAAGTGCATACATGGTTAATTTTTTTAATAACTGAATGTTGGGGACTGAATATGCTTGGCCCAGGAAGTGTCGCTATTAGGAGGTGTGGCCTTGTTGGAGTAGGTATGTCACTGTGGGTGTTGGCTTAAGACCCTCATCCTTGCGCCCTGGAAGCCAGTGTTCTCCTAGCTTTGGAACAAGAGGTGAGACTCTCAGCTCTTCCAGCCCCGTGTCTGCCTGGATAGTAATGGGCTGAACCTCTGACCCTGTAAGCCAGCCCCAATTAAATGTTAATAGATACCTTGGTCATGGTGTCTGTTCACAGCAGTGATACCCCAACTAAGACAATGTACTTACATATTTTTAAAAATAAGTAAAGTATACCAGATGCAAGATTTGCAAACTCTGTCTTTCTGTGAGACTCTGTGCACGTGCAGGCAACCGAGGAAGGCAGGTGAGGGTTCTAAGTGCCCTAGAGCTGTAGTTATAAGTAGCTGGTGTTGGTGCTGGGAAGATCAGTAAGTGTTCTTCACCATTGAACCATTGCTCCAGCCCCTACAAGTCAGTTTTTTATAAGCATTTTCATTTCCCATGGCTACCATGACAAATGAACACAAACTCTGTGACTTAAATCAACAGATATCTCTTCATTCACCAAGTTGGAGGCCAGAAATCCAAAAACAATATGTCAGGAAGACTCAATGCTCTCAAGCATGTCCATTGTGACTTACCACTGCCACCTGCAACGACCTGCCTCAAGAACCACACAGCTGACCTACAAGGAAGAATTTCAGAAAAAAACAAGACACATTCTAATAACTTTACAGTTTAAGTGTGGGGCACATTTATAGTTGGGCATGCCCATGACAGACTCTGGAAGAGAATTTGTCCTACGACCTCTCTGGTTCTAATTGGCTGCCCACCTTCCTTGGCACTCTTTGGCTTATGGCTACATGACTTCTCTCTATTTCCATTCCTATGTAGCCTTGACACCCCCTTTCATGAACCCACTTTCCTTGGGCCTCTCTCCTACAGGGATCCTTGTAACGGCAGAGAAATCCCTCCTAGGTGATCTCAGAATTGGTAATCACCTCCGCAACAACCTTTTTCCCAAATGTGGTTATATGTGGAGATCCTAGGGGTTAAGATGTGGATATATGTATGTGGTCACTAATCATCCCACCGAAAGGCGGTATATCCAAACCCCTCCAAGTCTGTCATTCTCTCAGTCTGGAAAGAATTGTAGGTGACACAATGTGGAAACTGCTCTAGCTCCTGGGTGCAGCTTCACTCATTAGCATGAACTTTCTGTCTCGCCATGAATACTTTCCACCTTGAGTTATAATGCATCCGAATGTATGCATATTGCTGTATTCTTTTATGGAATTTTCAACTTTATGCACATTCTGCTTCAGGCTGGTAGCCGCTTTTGTACTGTCACAATGATGTATTCGGACTTATTTCTACCATCGCGGCATTTCTTTTTTTCTCTACCCTTCTCTGTATGTCCTCTGTCTTCCCTGGACCTGGCTTCTATTTATTTCTCTGCACAGGTATGGCTGCAGCCTCGGGTGTCTTCGAGTTCAATTGAAACTTCCAGGATAGGTTTAGTTATGTGAAGAAGGCAGTTGCCATCCCCAGCTAGCACATAGATGCACTGTCTTTTAAGCATAAGATCTGAAGCTAGAGAGAAACCAGCTACAGTCCCACCATGCCTCCACCACCCCAGAGGCAAAAGTCCCTTGCCCAAGAAGATAGAGCCAGTGAACTTGCTGTGTTAAAATGCATTTGGTCACTCTGTTCCTTTGTTAAAACATCATCATTGTACAGCTTGAAGTATTTGCAGTCACAGCCAAAGGACATGCTAGGGTAAAAGCCGTGCAAGGCACTCAGTTTTAAAGTCAGCAAATGAGAGCCAGCTGGAGCCCCGTCATCTGAAATTGTTGTCCACTGACTTTTTCTTAAACCCAGCTGTGGCCAAGTTGGCTTTGAAAGGACCAAAGTTACATAAAGGGACCAGTGTGCTGAGAGAGAACAGGACACGGAGGTAAGGTGAGGCAGTCCCAGCCTGCATGCTGCTTGGCCACCCGAAGCAAGTATTCTTAGCTTGGTTCAGCTGCAGCTGCTGAGCAAGTCAAATCGGAGAAAGGAGCTCAGTGAATAAGGAAGACAGAAGTGAAAGGAGAGTCCGCAGCCAAGAGTCTCCAGATAACACCAGGACATTAGGGAGCAAAGGAATTTATGACCTCGAGAATAAACTTAGCTGGGCCTTTCTCACATCACTACAATTGCAGTTAAAATTATCTGAGTTCGAATAAAAGAATGCTCTGTCCCAGTCATTACTCATGTTTCTCCTAAAGGCGCAAATTCCAGCATAGGCGATTTCACTGGGAACCAAACTATTTATTTACAAGAGGCTTTGCTTACTACCCACTGCATCAGACAAGCAGAAATCCACTCACATAGAATCCAGGCCTGGCTTCCTCTGGCCTATGTCTGGGTGGCAGGAGGGGCTCTGCCATTAGGGTGATATAAGTAACGATATAAATGAGCACCATTAGAAAACCTCAGCAAGGCCAAGAGCAGAGACAGCACCATTCCAGAGGAAAGACGTAACCCAGAATGAAGACTCCTGGCCTGCACACTCTGGAACTCACCCCAGTTTGGAGATTACGTCATTCTATGCCTCAGTTTCCACACTCCTGCAGGTGATATGGCACTGATAAACTCAGAGATGTTGAGAGGGAAAAATCTGTTGGCAGTTATCCATACTGAGTGTGGAGGAGATGGGTAAGGAGAACACAGCATCCCCCAGGTGGGTGGGTGGGTGACCTCTGAAGTCTATGCTGCAGAAGATGACCAAGAGGCAAGACAAAAAGAAAGCTCCCCTGAATGATGAGAGTGAGAGCTTACCCCCACCTATCACCCTGGCTCTTTCTCAGGGTCAGTGTTGGACCCAGCTGTAGCATCCATCACCCTCCCTGGAAAAGTGGGTCAGGTATCTCTCAAAGTGGACTGTCCTTCAGACCCCAAACACTTTTAGTAAGTGACACAAGAGCTGGACAAGAGCTCACTGGTGTCTGTCATCATGCAAGAGCAGGCTTCTTGCTGCTAGGTTCCACACTGGAAATGTGCTCCACACAGCACTGCCAGCTCACCCCTAAGCTTTCAGGGAAGATGAGCCTGTTGCCATATCTATCGCTTGTGTGTGTCCCTTGGCTGTACCAAGTCCTCACTGATATATCTATGGCCCTGCCTTCCAGGAAATGCCTTGTGTGTGCTCATACCTGGATTTAACATCTCCCATCCTCCATGAGAACCCATTTGACCTGGCCTGTGCTAGACACATGTGTTTGAGCTGAGCACTCAAGCTTCTCCCTAACAGAATCTGGCCTCCTCCTGAGAAATGGCTGACAACCCCGCCCCCCAGGCTCATCCCAGGTGCAGACGAGGTCTTGATAAAATAGACAATGTTGCTGGGTCCCTGTGGCCCCTCAATGGCTCTGGTGAAACTGGTGAAAGGCAAGGAGTCTGGTTCTCACCAGCCATGTGGGAATATAAGTAATGGGCCTAAGAAGTTATCCTCCTTACACTTGCCATGGCCTACTCCCTGTGAGAACACATAGGTGTGCACCCTTCCCTGAAGAAGGAGCCTGGTTCCTGAAGTTACCAATTTATACACCTTTTACTTGAACCAGAAGTCAACTTCTATAGAGTCAAGTCACTGACACGCAAGGTTTTATTTGGTTCATAAGCCATAGTTAACCCCCAAGAATCTAGTCATACATACTAGAAGATCATATAGGAAAAAGGTGTCCAGTTTTCACTAAAGGGACATGTCAAATGTTATTCTGTATGGCTGTACTTCAGTGATTCATCTTCCAGGTCTGGAAGGATCTCTGGTCAGTCCACCTTCTCCTTGACTAAACTGACAAACTGGTTCTACAAGAAGTTACAAAGCCAGAATTGCTCCACACATATGCCCCATCCCTGTGGCCTCCAGGATCCAGTAAAGCCTCAAGAATCTTCCTCCGAGCCCCCCAGAGTTGTGTGTGTTAGTCTATTTCTTGTGATTATAAGAAAATGCCACATGGTGAGTAACTTATAGAGAGTTTACTTTGCAGAGGCTGGGACATCCCAGAGCATGGTGCTGATATGGTCAGTGTTCAGGTGAAGGCAGCCAAGAGAAATGTAGAAGCTGAACTTGCTCCCATAGCAACCTTCTCCTATGATGATGAGCCATCTCGAGTCTTCTCAGACTACCTGTGAGCGAAGACCTCTACTTCTAATCTGTCACAGACTTACACATTTGTGGAAAACTAATAATCAAACATTACTAGAATAGTGAAAGAGGGAAAGTCAGGCGAGCTAGACATCTGCCCATTTTACCACGAGCTTTGGCAGATGTCAAACCCGCCCCACCTGAAGTTCCTAACAACTCTGCATTTTGAAAACACTACACGGCATAAAGTGACACATACGGGTTACTCTTGGGCTGACCCGGTTCATATCCACATTCAGCAAATAACACCTAGGACAAAAGTCTGACTGCTCCCAGTCAGACCAAATCCATCGTCCCATTGGTGGCTCTTGTGATAGAATACTGTGAAATGGTAAAAGAGAATCATTAGCAAGCCAGGCGTGGTGGTGAATGCCTAGAATCTCAGTCTGTGGGAGGCAGAGGCAGGAAGATGATCTTGCTGCATTGTGAGTTGGAGGCCAGCTTGAGCTATATTACACAATATAGCTCAAAAAACCAAACTAAAAAGAAAAAGTAGAAAATAATTAGCTTACTGAACTTTACTTAAATGTTCATCAACCTACCCCAGGCCATTTAGGGCACCTTAGCCACTCATCCCAGGCTCTCTGTCCCCTCAGGAGTATGTCTCCCTACATGCTGCTCCAGCAATACTGAAGATTACAGCAGTAACAGCCAACATAGCAGTTCCCTAAAATACCATAACAAACCACAGCAAACAGTGGCTTTGATACCCCAGGGTGGAGGAATACCTGGGGGGGGGGGGG
>JADRCD010211287.1:15899-27785 GCA_019843815.1 Montemys delectorum | reverse complement strand
TCTCTCTCTCTCTCTCTCTCTCTCTCTCTCTCTCTCTCTCTCCACCCTGGTGCTCAGTCCCAAACAGACCTGGATCCTACAGAGCCTCACCTTTTTCTGATTCTGATTCATCCTTCCAGCCTGGTGTGCAGTGACATCTGAAACCCTGACAGAGAGAAAGTGGAGGACATAGACTCACATCAGGACCACCAAAGTGCACACCACAGCAGTCAAGATGCAATAACGTTTCCTGAGGGGAAAGAGTCCAGTGTCAACTGACTGCTAAATGACTGTAGAGTCCCCTCAGTAAATGATACCAATTCTGGGCTTGAAAGTCTTGAAATAAAAACAATAAATGGGATTCGTTAAGCCATCTTTGATTCATTGGAGCACGTCTTTGAGCAGGACCCATGTCTTTGAGCCTCCACTAAGCCATCATTCTTGAGGCTCTGAAATATACATACCCTCCTCTGTAAAAGCACTATGTCCTTTTAACTCTTGTCTAGATCTTGGCATCATTTGGATTCACTGGCTCCCTTATAATATGAACTTGGGCCTTATTTTATTATCTACCCTCTATTTGCTAGAAAAAGAAAATATTTGTTCATTTTCTTTTTCTAATGTTACCTGAGTAGTTGAGCTTGTGAATCTCTGAGGAAGGATCTGAGTTTATTGTCTTTAATTTGCCAGCTGAGATGTTGAGGGCACACTCCTTCTTATTTAGTGAACTCTGGATTTTAAAACGGGCTGAGCTTCAGAACTTGGGCAAGAAGTTATGATTTTTCATTGATGAGATTGTCCACAGGCTCTTCATCATCTGTCTCTATTTATACTGATTTTGTGCATTAAGAAATGATAGTAATGACTTTTCATGTACCACGCCTTTGAAAGGCTATGCTATACTAAGTAGTTCACTGCAGGTCAAGGACCCATGGATTCTACTACAACATCACTACTTCTAATGGATATAACTGCATGTGATGGTTAAATACTGTTACCTGCCTGCTTATTTCAGGATCAGACCTTATGTAAGAGCCTACTTTCTTTAAAGTACCATCTTCTTTTATAGCAGTCAGACAGAAAGTTATCTTAGGATTTTTTGATGATGCTGATGCCTGTATCAATGTTTTATCCTTTGTCATTTTTGGAAGTGAAGTCTATGGATCCTCCCATGAAGCACACTCAGTAGATGGATTTCTGTGCTGTGTGCTATTTATCAGAACTACTTCTAGTTGCTCTTAGTCTTTTTTTACCTTCTACTACAAGAGTATGGGGTATTTCACTTCATGTGGATGATTAGTTTAACCATATTTCAGAAGTCCATCTCATCATGGGCCAGAATTCTTTCCTGAAGTTACTGTTCAGATGTCCAGCATATCTCAAGGCAAAAGTCTTACTTTGATCAACTACTCTCACAGTACAATTCCACACATATTCTTCTCAGTCTTGCTGGCTTATCTTATATCTATCTTATATTTCATTCAGAGTATTAGCTTCTTACAACAGTCCTTCCTCAGGGAAAAATGTTTGATTTACACTGGTTAATAAGTGTGATGGCCAAAAGTGGGTGGCTGTAGAAACCAATTCTGAAGTTCATGCCTTGTCCTGAAAGAGAATATGCTTCACTGTTTTCAAACAGAGGAAGATGCATTGGTCTTTAACAAAAAGGACTGGCCTACTTTTACTAATTTACAGAAGTTAGAACTGGCAAAAGACGCCAGAGTTTTGTGTGCATTGAAATGTGCATTCTCATTGCCTCAGGTGTCTCCTTGTTAGGACGCACATATTGTCAAAACTGACTTACTAAAGTTTAGAGTCTAACCTTCTCTAGAGCTCAGTTATCCTTGAAAGTTTCTCCTGAACCTATTTCCAGACCTCTAACCACAGAACATGAGGAATTATGTTTCCCACTCTATGTAATTCTGCTTTGCATTGATTAATCTTCCATATAAAAGAGATCTAAATGGAATTGACAAATAAGAGAAACATAACCCCAACTGGACATCTTTTATAACCAAATGAAGTCTCCAGTTCCAGGATTAGATTACATCTAATCAAATTGTTGGCAAAAGGGGTACCATGGCAACCCTTAAATAAACTAGCCTATTCCCAAGGCTATTAGTTACTCTCAACAAACTGATGGTAAGGTCCTATTCCTGCAGACACCACCTACACAATTCACTGGATACAGAGAATTCAAGCTGGTGCCTACCTAGAGCTTTCACCACTACTGACTCGCAGTCATAGTACTACAAGGTACTCTCCACCCTCCCAAAAGAGAAAGATAAGCATCCATGAAGGTAAACCCTTTGGTCTACAACAGTGATTTGCCTGCAAGATATGCTGGTGCAACAATGGCATAAAGCTTGTGTGAGTAAACAACTAATAGCTGATTAGATCTGAGACCCATTCCATAAGATGAACCCATCCCCATTTCTACTTGAGTGACCCAAAAACTGAGGCTAAATCAGTCAGGAACCCAAGGAAAAAAACATATACTATTATTCTGATGAAATAATGGAGCAATATCATTACTCCTAATGACCTTCTACAATACTCATAGACCAGTGTCTCATTCAGCCATCATCAGAGACACTTCCTTATAGATAGAAAAGAGGCCACCATTGGACAATGTGCAGAGAGTGAGAACCCTTAGAACACTCAGTCCTAATTGGGATGTTTCCACCAAATCCCTCCCCTTGTAGCTGTGAGTACCCTGATGAAAAGAGTGCAGAAATATTGTAAGAGCTAGTAGAGATAGTGAATGCCAAGAAAACAAGGCCTTATATACTCAAAAGGACCAACACACACAGAGAATTCACAGAGATTGTGGCAGCATGCGCACGGTCTATATGAGTTGTGTCTAGGCCAAATGAGAATCTCAGAGCTGAGAAGAGAAATGGACACAAACCCTACCCCATAGCTATATTCAGTTGGCAACTGTTCCCAAATGAACAGTTCTCCAACAGAGACTTATTAGGTATACAAACCACTCTGAGGAGCAGGTCTCATGCCCAACAGTAAATAGACAACCTAAAATAAACTAAATGGTACTTTTTAGAAGTTTTTATCTCATAATTTTTTCAGGGGATTTTTTTTAACATTACAGGTATTTTTCATATATATATTTTAGTATCTGGCTTTGTGTTGTTACGGGATTTCTGTGTTGGCACACTTTAATGTCTCTACATCTAAATGTGCTTTTCCTTTGGCTCTTTTTCTTCTGTTTGTTTGTTTATTTAGTTTTGCATTATCTTATCTTATTTTGTTTTATTATTACTTTTTAGATACCTATTTGCTTTCTAACAAAAGAAAAAAGAAGGGGTATGAATTTGGATGGAAAGGAAAGTGAAGAATACAGGGAAAAATGAGAAGAGGGAAAACTATAATCAGAATATACTATGTAAAATATAATTTCAATAAAAGACATAAATGTATATTTATGTATGTATGTATGTATGTATGTATGTATGTATAAATTCTCTCCACATATGCTGTTTCAACATATTATTAGCATGACCCAAGTAGGAATAATCATCTACTGCTGTAGAACCTACTTCTCTGGAACCACCCAGGACATGGGATGTCTACATGGCTATACATCCTTCCCAGTTTTTCTTTGGTAAAAGCATTTCTAATACACTGTCTTCCATGGTTTACCACTGCTATATCTGCTGGGCATGATGGGACCTGATTTAACTTGGGTGAGAAGCTACCTCAAACTTTTCTTTACATTCTGCATCCTTGGACCACTTCTGACCACAAGTGTTTTAAGTTGGTTTCTTCAGAAACAATACTGAGCTGGCTGTTGACATTTAGAAAATGTAACGGGGGTCTCTTCTGAAAATACCTGCTAGCACAGAGGGGCACACATCAATGCAGAGGGATGCTCACTGGTGCAGCTGCAGCAGAGACCTCAGTGACTATACAGGTAGCCCTGCCACTGAGAGACTCTCTTTGAGATGCCTCTAATAGAACAATCAGACCCCAAATTAACCACCCTCATCAAGCCTCTATTGACTACAGCCTGCCTGCCCTATGCTAGTGTAATGTTAGGGGAAATGCCTCCTCTTCCTTTTGGCCGAGGCAATGCCTGGTGTGAGAGACCTGTACTGTCACCACACACCACTCTTTAGTATCTGAGGAAATGAACATCTTAGACCTAAAAAGTAGATCTAAAGAGAGCAGTCATGGCATCCACTATGGTCCAGTCTCTTAAAATGAGCAATCATGTGACTGAAGGAGTATCAGGAAGGGCTAGCAATAGGAAAACGTTCCTGACTGTACAACATTCAAGGGTTATTCAAAATCAAAGGCATGCTGACCCACTACTGTTTATGAGTGTTGCCGGTGTCCCAGCACATGACTATCTAAGAGCTTAGTCTCAAAGCAGGACTTGTGAACTTGCAACCTGCATGCTATTATACCATATATTGTCATGCCAATATATGCTCCATGAAATTCCACATTCAATCCAAGACTACTGACACTGGGAATTTCAGAGTATTCATTGTACCATATTTTACACTCCTCTAGAAGCATAATGGTTTATTGTGTAAATCAGACTTTTAATATTTTCCCTCAGTATATGAGTTTTGAGTTAGTAAATTTTTGGATTGCATTATGTTAAGATATTTAATTTTTTAAAAAAATGTTTTGGTTGCATTTTAAAAATCATTAAACTTGGCTTCAGATTATGATAGAGAATTATGAATGATTTCTGAAGTGACCTTAAACACACGTCTCTATTTGTATATACTTATCTATTGACACCAAGTGACAGTCTCAACACTCATGGTTATAATCAAAATATCAATCAACTCTGTAAAACATTGAAGATGTTCTGTCTTGCAGTGTCAGATATTCATTCAATATTTAACTAATTATATTAAAATAAGTAAGTACATTCATTTGTATGCACATTTACTTTCATCTTGAATAACTTGTAACTTGATATCCAAGGAATTACTTCAAAATAAATTTCCTTGTGACTAATTATTATGGTCAGTTTTAATGTTCCATTTGTACAAATTAGAATCACCCAAGTAGAGAACCTCACCTGAAGAACTATCCTGACGACTGCCTTGATTGATGTCTGATGACCCAGTCCAATTGTAGCCCCACAGATTTGAAAGAGTACGTCTGAAGGAAGATCATCTCTGAGCTGGATTTCTTGCTCTTCCTCTTGCTAGCAAGCTGATTTGTCCTGTTGTTGTTGTTGTTGTTGTTGTTGTTGTTGCTGCTGCTGTTGTTGTTGTTGTTGTTGTTGTTGTTTCTGCTGCTGCTGCTGATGATGATGATGATAATAATAATAATAATGATATCTTCACTGACAACATAGCTAGCTTTATTCATGGACCAGGAATCAGCAGCTCTCCAGGAATAGAACCATTTTAAGAACCAGGTTGGAACTACTAAGGTGTTGGAACTTGAGGACTTAACATGCACTAGATTTTCTGAGACTGCAGCAGTTGTTGAGGCACCAAGCCTCAAGGACCAAGTAACTACTCGATTCTCAGCAGCTCAAATGTGATTGGCTTCTTTAAACACACATATGCACACAGACACACATGTGTCACATAATACATGTGAATATATGTGTATACATCTGTGTGAATACATACAGATATATACATGAATATATGTGTGTATATATATATACACATGTATTTATTTTCTTGTTCTAGTCCTCTACTTATCCCTAACTAAAACACTTATTAGTAGTAAATGTTTGATATGTAGGTCTTCTTAAATACTACATACAGAGATCCATGTAAAGACTTCTAGGGAAACATGGCTATAAGTAGAAAATGTTTACAAAGTTGCGCCCTCTGGCATAAAGACAACAGCTGAGAGAGCCCAGATCTATTTCAACTATGCCTCACATTGATGGTTGCAGTTCAACAGGCCCTGTGCTTCCTAGTCATTCAAGACAAACTTTCTTGACCAGTATGTTTCCACTGAAGACATCATCAATACCTTGTGAGAGATGGGTTCACTCTTCAGAAGTGAACATCCTCCACCAGAATCAGAACCAAAATGGCATGCCACCTCTACACATTGTTCTGATCGTACTTCTTGTACTCTGAGTTATGACACAGTGGATTGCAATCTTCCTCAGCATCTGTATTTTTTTCTGATGTGAGAAATGTCACAAACTCCCAAAAGTTCCAGTGGCTTTTCAAACCTTAGGCAAGGCAAATGCTCCCTGTGATGAGATACAGTTAGAGAGATCCTCCTGAGTATCAGACTAAAACCTAGTAACATGGTTCCAAGATGTCAAATTTGAAACGAAACTAGTAGAAAACATGTGCCAACTTGAAGGTAAATGGCCATGATGTCTGCAAACTTCGGGATGAATTTCAGGCTAAAAGACTGTGATGCAAAGATGAGCTAGAGTTTTAAAATTGATTTGGAACCCTTCTTCTTCTAGCCTTTCACCTTACCTTCACAGTTTATTCTAACCTCACACATCAATTCTTCCAATTCAAATTTTGAGGTTCAGAGGCACAGAAAGACATACTTAACTTGCATGATACCCTTTCCATACATTGTCTCATCTCAGATAGGACTCACAATGACAAACCACTCATTTCCACTCAGGCCAACCTCTGTGAGCTGATGAGGTCACTGGAGTTACCTACGGGGGCATTAGTGAGAGGTTAGTTGTAAGAACTTGAGGGTCTCAAAGCAACTCCTCTTCCTGGCAAATTTCCCTTTTTTTTTCTTGCATCTTAATAACCCTTCCTCCTCATTCCAGGAATCCTTTAAAGTTCTGAGGAAATAGTTACACAACATGACCATTCTCTGAATAACAAGTCACCAGATAAAAACAAAAATAAAATCTTTACTCTCTTGTAGGCTTAGTCCTGTGTGTCAGCATTCTGTTGCTGAAACATGTGCCTAAGACAAACGTACAAAGAAGAAAGCTTGATTCCCAGCTCTAGAGGTTTCTCTACAAGCACAACAGGTGTTCACTTTTGAGATTATACTGGTGTGTGATGGTGGAAGCTTGTACAAGACAGTGCAAAGCCATTCTCCTCAAGGCTGTGAATGAAGGTGAAAGGTCTCACAATCTACTTCAGGAGTAAATCCCCAGTAACCTGAAGACTTTCTATCAGGCTCTACCTCTTAAATGTTCCATCATTCTCCAATAGAGCTAACCTAGGGACTAGAATTCAAACATAGGGAAAGTCAAGATCTAAAGAACATCATCCTCTTAGGCCACATAAAATGAAAAGTCATTGCCTTCTTTCCCATGAAGTCTGTGTATTTTTTAGTCTCTTATGGGATATGGATATATCCACCACCATATGTGTACTTGTTCTTTGCTCCTGCCTCTTTAGTGTCATTAGATGTGTAAAATGAAGATATTTTCAAAAGACACTTTTGCTCCTTAATCTATTAGACAATTCAAAGAGTCATCCTCAAGGAAATAGGAATTTCCCCAGGAATCTCACACTGGAAAAAGGTAAAGAGCTCAGTCAGAGAGAAAATTTGCCTCCTGGAAAGATATTTCACACAGTCCAACTTGCTAGACCACCTTACAGGACGGCACTGAAAGCCAGGCAGTGATGGACCAGTACTGCACAGGGTCACAATTTTTAACTGGGCCTGCTTAAACGTGCATATATTTGGCCTTCTATTTTAAATTTTACTTTCACTTTGAGACCCCAAAGATGTACTTAAGATACTCACTGGATCTCTTTGTCCCTCTTCCTAATGTGGACACATTGAATAAATTGCCTTTTTACTGTTAATTTGACTGTTTTATTTTATTTGGCTTCTCCAAGACAAGTAGCCAAACTTGGCTTCTTCAGATACAGTCTGTGACTCCAAGTTCTGTTGAACTAACACTACGTTCTGCCAAGGGCTGAAGATGTTATTTGTATGCTAATGGTTTCACTGGAAGATGATTCTTTGCCAGATGCTGGAATGGGTACGTGAACCACCAAAGTACAGTGAGAAAGTGGGAAGTTTTAGCTTTAATTCTCCTCAACCCACTCTGTGAATGTTGTCAACATCAAGGTTTGCCCACCCCCCATTCACTCCTTTCTGTACTACCTCTTGAGTGTCATGTCTTAGTTGGCTACAGTTTCACAAAATACAGCAACAAATATCTGTGCTTCTGGGTGTCAGTCAGTGGTCATCTTGAGACAAGTCTTGGTCCCCATCAGTTCATGCTTCGAGCTTCAGTGTGATAGCTGCTGACTAGGGCTACAAAGCCTTCGGTAGACTATAGAAACCTCCTGCCTATGTCTATTTCAGGACATTTTCTAGCATATTATCAGCCAAAGCAAGCATGTAAAACCTAAAGTATAAGAGTAATTTCCTTCTTGGGAGTAGAGAGAGGAGGAAGTAACTATTTTAAGAAGGGTCTAGTAGGCTTTGATGGTCATTCATTTATAATGAGTGACAATATACATGTCTTTATTTGTGTTGATGAACACGCACATCCCTGTCATAATTTCATGGGCCTTCTCAGTGCTTCTTTCTTTTTCTGAACTTATACTTCAAAAAACTAAGTGTTCTGTTTCTTTAAAGTGTGTGTGTGTGTGTGTGTGTATGTGTGTGTGTGTGTGTGTGTGTATGTGCGTGTGCGTGTGCGTGTGCGTGTGTGTGTGTGTGTGTGTGTGTGTGTGTGTGTCTGCCTGCCTTTGGGGCCTTCACTTTTACTTTTGTTCTTTTGGAATCATTATTTTTCCCTGACCTACTTTGCTCTTTATTTTTATTCACCAAGTTTTTAGTCATTGTATAAAGAAAAAGGCTTCCTTGTGATATTTTCACACACATATATATATATATCATTGTACTTTGTTCCTTCTTTATATTTTACCCTTTATGGGTCATCTGAAAAGTCACCCCAGCTCTTTCCATGTCTCTTAGCATTGTGCATTTCTTCAAGACACAAAGGGAAACGGTGACTAAAGAATCAATTATTTTGTCTTTTCCTTTCTCCACCTCCATCTTCGCCCATCTGTATCCCTCTGCTAGGTGTAAAGTCTGCTAGGTGTGAGGATCAATTCTTGTTTGTTTCAATATCTCTGATGCCTAGAGGAAATTTCCTGGATGGTCAGTAAGTATTAATTATTTCAGATGTGAAAAGAATTGTTAATCTAGAGAACACAGATTTTTAAAAGTATTCAGTAGGCTTGAAATTTCCCTTGACCATCAGTCTTATCTTGAGATCTGTTGGAATCCATCATCCATGGGATTCCAGGTAATTTGCAGAAAGTTCTCAATGTCATGGTACCATTCAACTGCTCAATTGTAGGTCAGAGAAACTGCATCATCTTTGTCTTCTTGTGCTACAAAGGGTGGAAGTCTGTGCTTTCATGGAGCTAACAATTAAAATTCTGTAAGAAACATCAGTCACTAAACCCATGGACTGTTTTGCTTTTTTGTTGTTGTGGTAGTTTTGGTGTTCTTTGTTGTTGTTGTTGTTGAGGTTATTTTGTTTCTGCTTTTTTTTTTGTTTTGTTTTAAGATAAACAATGCCCCTCTATAAGTTAAATGAAAAGTGACAAAATTTAATAAGAGAATGGGAATATGACTAACAGACTAATAATAATGAATAAAAGAATGTATAACCAATCCCAAAATGGATAACTTTGAAATTCAAATCTAGAAAATACCAGCTTATATATTACAAAAAGATATCTTAAAACATATGAAAAATGTTCTAATTTAAAAAGGGAAAAATATTTAGAATTCATCCAAATGTAATGTGAAAGATCAAACAGAGCTTGAGAAGCCAAGTAAAAGCATCTAACTACACACTCACGCTTCTTTTAAACTATAGAAAAGCAAGATAAAAAATCAGAAAGAAAGCTATGTAAGTCCACTATACTTTAGAAATGGCAATGATTATATCTAATTCTCTCACTGAAATCACTCAAAAAAAGAGGAAAGGAAAAATAAAACAACAGTTTAGAACTAAGAGAAAAACAACTGAACAAATAAATATATGACCTGTAATTTTACATCCTGCTACTCTTTGAAGTAAGGGAGAAAGAAAATATTTCTGGGACAAAAATGGAAGAAGTTTACCTCTGGAAATTCCGACTTAATAAAAATCTTAAAGTTCAGTAAAGAAAAGAGAGAATGTGAAGGAAGGGGTTTGCATAAAGAAAAGTGGGCTCTGAGAGAACCATGGAGGTAAAACACTGGCTTTTTTTCATGCAATTGCAAAGTAGATAGTGTGTGTGTGTGTGTGTGTGTGTGTGTGTGTGTGTGTGTGTGCCCGTGTCCAGTGTGTGCACACATTTGACGGTGTGTGTATAAGCATAAAAAATAGCAGAAATGATCTAAGAAATAAGCCAAGGAAACTAGGAGCACTTTGTCACAAGATATATAGATTTCCTATGCACAATGCTACAAAGTCAAATTGTTGCCAATGTTTGTTGTAGCAGCTAGGACAGCCACTAACTAAAGTGGGTTTCTGTTCTTGTTTCATATAACTCACACAAGGAAGAATGAAAAAACAACAACAAAAATGCAGAGAAAAGGGATAAAAACCAGAAGAAAAAAAAAAAAAAACCAGAAAGTAAAATATAGAAGCCAAAGCAAAGGCAACAACTAGAAAGCAGAAATATGGTAGACATTCAACAGCTGACAGCATCCCATTCACAATGTCAGTGGTTAAACTGTAGCAATTCAGAACAGGGACTATCAGACAGAACCCAGGCATGTGTCCTCCACAACAAAAATTAGCTTTAAAGACTCTGTGGTTAGAAGTAAATGGTTGAAGAAAACAATGTGATGCCAGCAATGGTTATCATTGTTCTACAAACTTCACACAAAGCAAACTTTTAAATGAGCAATATTAGGCATGAAGATAGATGATGTACAGTGACATAGAGTTCTGTTCACAAGATGTAACATTGCTCTGTCCTATGTGTACTCAGCAACAGAACCTATGACAGAACGGGCAAGCTAGATAATCTGCTGCCATAGGTAAAGGCCTCTATGCTCCTGTATCAAAATGGGTAAATGCAATTTTGTCCCTTCTTATCATCTGACCCTTTTCTCCCTCTTCCATTCCCTTCGGCGGCTGCTCCTCCTGATAACACATCTTCCCATAGGTCCTCAGAGCTCTGTGATGGGGATTTGGGCCTCCATATTACTGTGGGACAGAGTTGAAGAACATCAAGGAGCCAGGCTTTTCCTCGGGTGATACCTCCAGCGTATTCTCCCCTAAAGCAGGTTCACTAGCATATGCAATGCAAGAACAGGTCCTTCAGCTGTGAATAGTTCTAGAGAGTTAAAAACTTGCTACCTAAGCCATTGCCAAGCCATTGATCTATACCTTTTACTTAGGACAAGAGAATTCTTGAGCATTTGGGCTCATTTAAGATACATTTAGGAATAATCAAAAGAATGGATGCAAATGGACCAAAACCAGTTGAAAGCCAAAACAACACACATTGCTTTTAAGACTAGATAATTTGCATGAAGATGTTAAGATCTCCCCTGGCGAACTGTTTGTTATACATGGTACATAACCACAATTGGTTCTTGACTTGTCAGTAAAGAAAGCCGGAGGCTAATTGCTGGGTGGAAGGCACAGTGGGGACTTCCAGGTCCCAGGATGAAAGGGATATACAAGGAAGTATCCTGCCATGTTTTGGAGGAGGAAGAACACAGCAACCATGTTGAGGTCTCCAAGGGGAGCTTTAATCTGTGGCCTCCGATAAAGGCGGTGGCCAAGGATGCTTGCCAGGGGCTGGGCGGGACTAGCTAATGAAGTTTAGGGCAAGTGGAGAGGTGGAGATAATAAGTTGGTAAGAGCATGCTTTTCCAGGTGGGAGATAGTTAATTCCCAGCGATTGTGACAAGAAGGCAACTTGTAATTAACGGTGTGTGTGTGTGTGTGTGTGTGTGTGTGTGTGTGTGTGTGTGTGTGTG
>JADRCD010211287.1:0-10602 GCA_019843815.1 Montemys delectorum | reverse complement strand
GAAAGAAAGAAAGAAAGAAAGAAAGAAAGAAAGAAAGAAAGAAAGAATAAAGAGAGAGGAGAGAGGGAGGGAGGAAGGAAGAGGATGAAAGACAACAAAATAGACAAAAAGAAAGGAAGGAAGGAAGGAAGGAAGGAAGGAAGGAAGGAAGGAAAGCTCTCTATAGATCAAGAAAGGCAGCTAAGACAATATAAATAGCCCATACAGCAGTACTGCTATGAGTACTGCTCTTGTGGACTTAACATCTGTGGCTAAAGGTTACACAACTCTGCACTGTATCTACATGTTCCTAACCAAGATGGTATTGGTCAACTCCTCAAAGGACATAATCTGCCAAAACTCACATGGGAATAAATGAACGATCTGAAAAATATATGTAGACCTTAAAAATTGGATCTATAATCTAGTCTTCCAAAACAGAAATATCTATGAAGGATGAGTTCACCAATAAGGTACATTAGTTAATTGAGAGATTTGTTCATTTGTTTAGGGGGGGGGGGGGGCACAAATGCCACAGCCATGTGTGAAGGTAAGAAGGTAACGTGATGGAGATGCATCTTTCCTTCAATCATGTGAGTAGATTAAGTCAGATAGCCAGGCTAGGAGGCAGGTGCCTTTATTCTCTGAGTCTTCTTGCTGTTCAATATCAGATATTTAATTACCTCGCTGTGTGTTCTTCCAAATGAAAAGCAGATTTACTCCCCAATGCATTCTATTGGGGTAGAATTATTCTAACAGCCAAAGCAAAGAAAGTCTCTTCTGATCTCAGCTTAGGAACTGATCTGACTGGGGCGTTGGGGGAATGAAGAATAAGAGAACAAGAACAGAACACATATAGGAAAGCTTGGATCAAGAGCAGTGTGCTTTGACAAGCATACTAGCATCACTCTAGAAACTCAGTGTACTTAGTTTTATACATTTGGAATCAAAGAGGTAGGTTTATTTTGAAAGCAGAATAAGAAGATCAGATTATTGTATAGAGCTGAAAGAGGAGTCAGGTTTAGTTGGTGTTGGTAGAAGTTCTCTGATGGGGAACAGTCTCAGGCTATAAACATCTGGCATTTGGGGCCCTTGATACAGCTGTGCTCCTAACAGTACACATACACTCAGGACTTTGTCTGCTCTTCATCATGAAAACTGTACACATCTTTCATGAAGTACAAATGAATTCCATAAGCTGAATTTATTTTGAGTCACAGTCTTTAATTGTGGATGTGAAAATGTCCTGGAAATAATAAAGGTAATAAAAAGAAGTTGTTCACAAACAAGGCATAATTTCCTGTCTGCTCTATTGTTAAATAAATAGACAACAAGATGCTGAGCTGTCCATCATTCCTTTCCAGACAATAACTGAGTTTTCCAGTAGCGCTCTCTGACTATTCCTTCTCAGCTGAATTCTTTTGTGAACTGGGCATCAGGAGCTCTGCAGCTCTGCTGGTGGCTCAGAAAACAGCTTGGTAAGTCTGTCTCCTGTGAAATGAATATCCCCAAGGTTTATAGAAACTGGAGGGCTCACACCCAGGGGCATGTACTGGGAATGCTGTAATGGCTATCACCTGATATGTGTTGAGGGGAAGTGAAAAGGAAAAATGTTCCCTAAACCTCATGACTTTTTGAAAGAAAAAAGAAGGTGGGGGGAGATTGTTTTCCCACAAGACATATGGAAACAACTGCTTTCCTGAATATGTAATGTCTCAGGGTACAGACTGAACCAGTCAGTTTGACAGATAGCAGCAAGAAGAAAAATGTAAGAACATTTCTCTTTGGGCCAAGAAGCAATAATGTGTCTTACTAGAATTACTGCCTCTATTAAAACTAGATACAGGATATTAATTGTGTTACATAGGAATTGGGAACAAGGGCTAGAGCAGACTCCAAAACAGCATGGAAACTGTCACTTCCCAGTTCAGCTTTCCCTAATTAAGTCCCAATGGGGTCCCCTGTTCATTTCTGTAATGTGTACTTCTCAGGATAAATGATATTTAAATGCATTGAAGACTCCTGCATTTAAATTGGTCACCAATTAAATTCTTACCGGAGAGCAGTAACTGCAAATTTCTAATCATACCTCTAACATGCTTCATTTTGCTTCTTACCAGTGTACAGTGGTAAATGGATGGATCCTCTCTGCACCTTCAGAGCAGATCATCACTGTAGTAAATGCTTGCATCTCCAAAAGGTTCCTCAGGACCAAGTACCTAAATTCAGTATGTGGTCAGGCATGGGAGCACCTACACTGTATACCAGCACTTAGGAAGCAAAGGCAAGAACATCGCCCCAAGTTCAAAAGTGGTGAGGTTTACAAATTGAGTTCCAGGCAAACCAAAGCTCCACTGGGAAAACCTCTTCCAAAAGCAAAAACAAAAATTCCATCTCAGTAGAACAAAACTCAGAATGGTAACTGTTTTAAATCCACATCTGTAATTTTAAGTTTACACAGTTTGAGTGAAGTTTCGTTGCTTTGAACATTTTATTTAGTTTGACATAACATTGTCTGCCTTGTAATACATAGGTTTCCCACCTACAGACCCAATAAGCCATGGATAGATTGATTTAAAAGAACCACTATGTCTAAACTTCAAGTGCAAAGATTTTGTTTTGTCATTATTCCCTATACAAGGCAGTGTAACAGTTATTTACATGTCACATGCATTTCTCATTATGTGTGATTCAGAAATAAGTTCAGTAAGACTTTCTGCATATCTTAGACAGACCTGCAGCCAGTCCCCTGTAGACACTGAAGTCCTGTAGCCGGCATCCTGTATTTCCGAAGAGATGTCATCTCTTCCTTGCAACAATCCCAACCTTGAGGAGACTACTCAGCCCACAGAGTGCTGTGTCCTACACTGTTCCCCTTTTCTCAGAGGAATCTGCCTTCCTGTGACTTGTTACACTTCTACGTATACCTTCAAATAGAAAGCTTGCTTTATCCCAAAGCTAGTAATTCCGTTTTCTTGAACAAAATAAATACAAATGTAGATGTAGAATTTAAATTAACTAAATTATAAAGGCTGTCCATCGATACCCATCATAGGAGCATGCGAGTGCACACACACACACACACACACACATACACACACACGCACACACAAAACTATACTGTACGAAAAGATAAAAAATGTTTTTTTTTTCCCAACAGAAAAAGATTCTTGCTTGGAAAGTATGGAGGGGAGAGAGAAAGAAGGAGGGAAGAGATGAAATCAGCAGACACTTGTCATCTGCTTGACAAAGCATATCTGGCATTGAAATTGTGATGTATGTTTGGATATTTGAGATTCAATCTGACCTGAACCAGGAGTGATATGCTAGTCTAGAAAGAAAAGATATGACCATCATTAAGTTGGTCATTTTAAAACACCCCCAGGGCCTTGCATGCCTCCCTGACATGGCATTAATAAAACAAAAAAAAGTCCTTGCCATGCATCTATTTTATATAAATATTCCATAAGGTGCTGCCCTGGGTTAATAAAGCCTCCTTAACAATTGTTAGCCGAGCCCCTCACGCTCCCAAGAATTCATTTTACAACTGTGGAAAGAAACTCACCAACCCTCCCTATTTCCAATTTCAAATGCCCTAAAGTGAAAAACAAGAGGTTGGAAACAGAGAAAGAACGCAGTATCCTTTGGAGGGTCAAGAACAGTCACCCACCAGGTCCCTACCAGTTACTGAGCAACACATACAGATTGAAAGAGCTACTACTGTCGATTTCATTCTATTCTTATTAACCTGTGAAGTGTCAAGTGCAGTATCTTGTCAAGAAGATGGTAGGAAGGGTCTACTGACTTTTTTTTTTTTTTAATCTTAATTGCCTACAAAATTAGGGAGGCTTGTTTTTCTGGTAAAAAAAAAATCTTTCCTTTTTATTTTTCAAATTCATCTTGTGAGTGAGTGTGTGTGTGTGTGTGTGTGTGTGTGTGTGTGTGTGTGTGTGTGTATCTTCATGCTTGTCCTTTGGAGTTCAGAAAAGAACTTTGAGTATTGCCTTCTACTTTGTTGGTAACGGAGAGTCTTATTTTTCTATTGTACACACCAGGCTAACTCTCCTGCAAGTTCTGAGAGTTCTCTTATCTTCCTATAGGAGCTGTGAGGTTAAAGTTTTTTCCAATTAAGATTGTATTTTGAATTATATAGATATGTATGTCTGTTTATATAGGAGTGATCATGTGAGTGCAGTGTCCTTGGAAACCAGAAGAGGGCAGGGCGATAGATCCTGGAGCCAGAGTTTATACAGTTGCGAACCTCCTAACATAGACACTAGGAACTGAACACCAGTCTTCTGAAACAGCAGTGTACCTCCTAACCACTTCTCTAGCCCTGAAGTGCTAACATTATACGTGTGTGTGTGTGTGTGTGTGTGTGTGTGTGTGTGTGAGTGTGTGTGTGTGTGTGTGTGTGTGTGTGTGTGTCTGCATGCGCGTGGGTTCTACCATGTCCAATTTTATGCAGGCTCTAGGCATTAGAACTCAGGACATCGTGTTTGCATGGCAGGACAATGTATAGTTTATCCACTTTCTTGAACTCATCTACATAAACATGAATGGTCATTGCTTCCTACCTTGTCCATTTTGTTGTTGCTGTTGCTTTAATGTTGGGTCCTGTTCATTCAGGTGAACACAATGTGATTATGCCCAGCATTTATTGAGTGCATTTTCTTTGAGAGAGAATTTTATTATGAGTGTGTGCTCTCTCAATAATTAAGAGATAACTAGGTCATTAAGAACTCATTAATCTTCAGAATTTATTATCCCATGGGGTGATGTGAGATGTACAGGGGTAGAGGCTTTGCTTTCCCATTGGAAATGAAATAAAAGCCAGTATAATAATGAACTATGAATATGGACCAGATTCAGTTTATATTTTGACAGCATAGCTCCCTATTAATCCAAGCTCTTTCTTTTTGTTTAAAAAAGATGACCTATCTTCTAACTGCAATCCAGGCATCAAGGTTTTTGTTGAATTTGTTTTGAATTTGGCCAAGAATATTAAAACTTCTCCACTGTAGTTTGGTTGACAGTTCATTAATTGCTAAAAAATATTCTGATTTTATTGACAGTTCCTCATTCTTTTCACATATACATATCTTGTTCCTACTCTTCACTCCTGATGGAATTATTTTCCTTACATTATTTCTAAAAAGAATTCCTGGATATCTACAATTCCTCTAAGATACAAGGCTATTCCATTGTGCAAAATATAAATTAATTTCCTTAAATGCGGCAAGTCAAAAAGTTCTTAGCATCAAGAGCAAAAATTTTCATTGTGTGAAACATTCATTATGGAGTGATCTCTTTTTCACTGAGTTGAGAATTTTGCAGCTTGCTGAAGGATCAAAGCCACTCACAGAATCTCCCAGAAATTTCCTACACAATGTGTTCAATGAAATAATGATCTTGGAAGTCTTGTGCCTGATGGTACAAGAGAGATTTCCTGATTAGCCACGGGTGCATGCAGTTAGGGTCAGCAGCAGAGAGAGAGAGAGAGAGAGAGAGAGAGAGAGAGGGGGGGGGGGGGTATCCTCTTGCACTTCCTAGCTCATAGTTGAGTGCTCATTGTGGCAAGAAACATTCGTAAGTAAGCCCAAGTGATCTATCTTATAAAGAACATTTGAGAATAATATGTGATGTTTGCACAGTTCATGGACACTCTGTAGAAGATAATTTTTACAGAATATTTTTATTAAAAATAATGAAAGGTCCTATCTCTTATACCTCTGCTGTTGAACTTGTGTGGAAATCCAGTGGAAAGCTGTTTGGCAAAAGTCAAACATAAGAGCAATGCTTTTAAAAAGTCAATTATTAGTCAGTACACATTAACAGAAGACAAGTTTCCAGAATATGAGCAGTTTTAACAGCCTATTGTCTACTTATTGTGAAAAATGATTGGTGTTACCACTCTATTAGTTACTTCTCTGTTGCTGTGATTAAGAAGAAACCAACCCAAAGCAACTTAGGTAAGAAAGAGTTTATATTGGCTTATGGTTTTGGCTGGGAGAATAGTCTATCATGAAGGGGAAGAATAGTCACAGGCAGCTGAAGCAAGAAGCTAAGGGATCACATCCTCAGCATAGCAAGTAGCAGAGAGAGAAACTGCACATAGTGTGCAGTTATTGGCTCTCAAAGCCCAAATCCAGTTATCTACTACCTCCAAGAAAGGCTATACTGCTTGCCATGCCATGGACTGACTAGGAGCGAGGTGTTCAACTACTGGAGCTAAGCAGAGGACATCCAAACCAGCAAAAGCATCAAATAGCCATTGAGAAATTCTCCTTTCTAAAGAAGCCCAAGTCTCTATCAAGATGCCTGACAACAAAAACGAAAGCAAAAGCTGGTATTTATGAAGGTCATTGTAAGTCACATAAATATATCTCAATAAACCCACTCTAAACACATGCAAGTTTATGCCTGTCAAAAAATAAATAAAAATAAAAACTGGCAGCTACTCCATCACCAACCAATTGAGAAAAGATAATTTGTCCTAGTTTGCTTTTCTATGGCGAAGGCAAAATGCTGACCAAGAGGAACCTAGGGAGGGAGAAGGTTCATTTTACATTACAAATTACAGTTTATGACTCAAAGAATCAGAGCAGGAGGTCAAGCAGTAACCTGGAATCAAGACTGAAGAAGAGACCATAGAAGGCTGCTATTTACTGGCTTTCTCTTGAGGCTTGCTCAGCCTACTTTCTTATACACATCAGAATCACCTGTGTTTTGGATTGTATCCTAATGCAAATGAAGACAGCTCTAATATGACAGAAGGATTCTTGGTGTTGGCAGGTCCAAATGAGAAGAGAGAATCCGGTCCAACCAGGTTTGTCGGGGCTGAGCAGCGGGATGGTGGGGCTGAGCAGGAGGGCAAGTGTCCACGGCCCAACAGAAACACACTAGCCTGGAGTCTTGTCAAAGCAGGAACTCACTTTAACGTGGCAGCAATTTGCTTACACAGAGGAGGTGGGGACAGAAGAATAGGGTATGGGGTGGTGTGAGATGATGACGACGACGGGGGTGGGGTGATCTCACAGGGCCTATAAGAAACTGATACATCAGCAGTAGCTAGGCAGAGGCCATCTCATTTAGGTCGGAAGGTCATGCTGAATCATTCTCAAGCGAATGATAGGTCTTGAAAATAGACCAAGGCTCAGGTTTGTCCTCAAGGCCCAAACCAAGGCCAAATAGGACCCAACATCCTGGGAGACCAAGGATCCATTGGACGAAGAGGAACTTGCCCATCCTATCCAGTGGCTACCATCTGTTGTCCACAGAGAACTTTGGCCAACCCAGAATTGTTTGGAGAAACAAAGGAGGTATCTTATTCAGGCTTCCTACAAAAATTGTGATGCACTCAAGGATTCCCATCTGTGTCTAAGGTGGGGGTTAATAGTTGAGATATATATATATATGTTTTTCTTTAATACTGTGAAAATATAGGCTAGAGAGATGCATGTATATATAAGAATGCATGCCTCATAGCATGAGGATGTGAGTCAGATCTTCAGTGCCCATAGAAAAAGCAAGGTTGGCAGCACACATCTGTAACCCCAGCCTGGGTAGCAGAGGAGGCAGGGAGACTCATAGTCTGTGTGCTGAACAAACATGAACAGAAAGATCACAGGAGCTTGCTGACCAGCTAGTCCAGACTAAAACAACAACAACAAAAAAAAACCAATAAGGCACCTCCAGATTCAGAGGGAGACTGTGCCATAAGGAAAAGAGACTGCAAGTCAAAGCCAGAACACTTGATAGGCTTCTCTGGCCTTTACCAGTGTCCAGATAAGCACATGCACTGGAATTCACACACATGTGTAGGCATGTGCATAGCACACACACACACACACACACACACACACACCACACACACACATCAAAACACAACAAAATAAAAAGAACATTGCAAGTATGATGGATGCTTTTTAATATTTTTATTACAGAGGAATCTCCGAATTGTACAATCAAAGATAGACAATAATCTGAATATCAGTATCAAAGCTGGATCAGAACATTGTTTGTTCAAGAAAATGCACAAACAGCTCAGGGCCTTGAGAAGAACCAGAACAAGCCAAACATGTTCTCAGCATTTGTCTGAGAAATTCAACTATTCCAAAGTCCTCTTAAGATGTGTGGCATTGGAAGGTCCTCTAAAGACTGTAATAAGGGAGAGTAAAACTTTATCTTCTTCATAACACTTATTAAAATAGGTATTTTTGAAACTATTTAGGCACTATTTAATCTTAATAAAATATAAGTGTAAAAGACCTCATTTAATGCATAGCAGCTAAATGTGAAACTCTTGTTCCAGAGTAGAACATTGAACAATAACTCACAGAAATCCATAGCTAGATTATAGCTGAAAGCCCATGAGGTAAAATGCCCCTCCCTAAAGAAAGAGTCATGTACTGGGTTGAACAATGTATATAAATAATTTGATGTCTTATAACTTCCCCACAGCAAGTCAGTCCTATCAGGAGTGAGTATTGACTTGTTCTTCACATCTACCTTTCTTGGCTTCTGTCAAATTTAATGAATGATGATGCTGTTATTGATTTTTCTAGCAAAGGGAAATTAACAGCACATTGTCCAGTTTTGACCTTTATGTAATGAACCGTGTATACATCAAAAGCCTTTTAGGACAAGTTGTTGATCACAGAACTTCAAAATCAGCCTAATACACACACACACACACACACACACACACACACACACACACACACACACACATACACTCACATTTGAATGCTTCCCCCAAACCTATACAGGGGGCCATTTCCTTGGTAGTACAGGGAGTGAGATTCCACAGCAGCTTGCAAAATGTGGGAAATGGGCTATATCTACTTATAATTAAAATACAATCTTTTAAAAGGCCCTGAGGGAAGTTTAGTTAATAGCACTCTCAAATAAAAGCACTGGCTAAGCACCTTTATATAGAAATCTAAGTCCTGGAACATATTTCCTTAAATCATGGCTACTGGACAAAGCATAGCCTGGGTATTACCTGCTGCTGAATAAAAATTCAGTCTTCAGAGCCAGCAAGATGGCTTAGTCCATAAACTAACTTGATGCCAAGCTTATGGACCTCAGTTTGATTCCGAGAGATGTGGTTAGAGATGAGAACTGACTCCCAAATGTGGTCCTCTGACCGCCACACATACCCTGTGGCAAACATGCACAATGACACAAACACAAAACAGGTAAATAAAAGTATAATAAAGAACAAATTTAGGTTCCCTGCCACCAAACAAACAAAAACAAAACAAAACAAACAAACAAACAAACAAATCCCTGAAAATCTACATCTATTTTCACTGGTCTGTTATAAGTTGCGAAATACCACTGTGCAAGAGCATTGTGCTCTCTTAACTGCTTGGTCCTTGGTACAGTAAGGACTAATTTTTTTAAGTTAATGGCTTCAAGAGGAAATAAAGTCTAGAGGCATCATGAAATAAACCAAAGAACAGAGAAATAGGAAGTGACATAAAGCAGGTAACATAAGGAAGTAGACCAGAGTTAATAGAAGGAAATCCAGTTTCGGCTTGGAAGACATATGCAAATGAGTCCTTAGATGATTGACTGATATGAATTTTTAAAAATCATAAAAAAATCAAAGCTAAATTCTAGACTGTTTTCAAATAGGTATTACTTTCTAGTAATCCATACGTGTCAGAACTAAAATGCATAAACATTCTTTCCTTAGATAAATCTCTTTGGTCTGCCTTAATATTTTTATGAATGTCATGCTACAGTAGAAAATGGTTTGGCTCATTTTTTTAATGAGATATTTGTAGTCACTTATCTTGATTATACTCAAGGAAATATGGAGCGAGTGTGAGCTTTCTGAATTTTCTTTAAAAATTATTCCATACATTTCAGCTCCCATACAGCCATGAATTCAACTTGAAGTCTGATTTTAGAGGCTGGAAAGAGAGAGAGCACTGACTGCTGCTGCAGCAGACTAACGCCTCATCTGACGGATTACAACCTTCTGTATCTCTACGCCAGAGGATCTGAAACCTCTGTCCTTTGTGTACATTGCCTGCACATGATGCGCGCATATGCGCACGCATGCACACACACACACACACACAGAATTAAAAATTAATTTAAGACCAAAATTTGATTTTTTTGGTCTATAAGCCATATAATAAATATCAACATGGTTGAAAGCAGAATAGGAGAGCCAAAACATCTTTTCTACTTCCTGTGGCAAAGAGATCATTAAGATTTTATAAAGAAGTTATTTTCAATGAAAACTTTGTCACGCAAAAATTGCCCTGACTTCAGAGTTCAAGCCAACCTTGCCATCATCCACCGATACAGAACTTACCTTAGTTCTGTTGTGCAAAGGTAGGGAGGTCAGCAGTTTGAAACTGGTTCCAGACCATATCCTGCATCATATTCTCTTCAGACTGAAAGGACACAATCATATGGTCAAGACATATGAAGGATACAAGCAAATTATGAATTCAATTTTGGAATTGTTTTTATAGAGGTCTTAGAAATAAATTGGTAAGTTATATGGGATAAGGAAGTCATAGCCTCTCCTGAGGCAAAGTACGGATCACATCTTGAGACAGATTCCCGGTTAGCCAGCCTTAAATGTGCTAGCAGCCC
>JADRCD010211286.1:25481-44626 GCA_019843815.1 Montemys delectorum | reverse complement strand
TCTTTCTTACAATGTCCCACCCTTGATTTCTTCTTAGATGTATAGCACTTGGCTCAGCACACTAACTCTCTGTAGCGATGGAAGCAGCGGGAACCTGTTCCATCCAGCACGGCAGCCAGTAACCCCATGTGACTATTGAGCACTTAAAATGTGCTAAGCTAGCTGAGGAACTGAATTTTTATTTCATTTGATGTCAATAAAATTTAGATAGCCACACACAGCTAGTGGCTACTGTATGGGACGGCAAAGATTTAGCATACTTTGTAGAGGAGATGTCAGTTATCAGTGAGCTAGAGACCTCTGGTGGAAGGTAGCGTCACCTACAAGACACGTTAGACGACTTGTAAGTAAGGTGAATGACTGTTGTTAAAAAGAAACAGACATTTCTAAACTGCTTACGTATTTTAATGCTGACACCACCACAGAATGTGTTGTGACAACTCTCTGTGCAGGAAGGGTTGAAGTACTGAGGAATGTCAGATCTGATTGTGTCAATGGGTGGTACCAAGTTCTTATTGGGCTTATTAACAGACACCAGGAAGAACCACAGTTGACTGAAAATCCTTACATTTTAGATCTTCACATGAGCAATACAATCCAGGAATTCTCAGGACAGACAATGACTCATTCTTCTGGACTGTAGACAGTCTCAACGTGTATTCTACTAAATCAAGAAATGATACTGTAGACTGACTGAAGTCTGTGCTCAATTCAAGACAACAGCTGCTTGGTTATCCAACTAGAAAACATGTGCCAAAGCTGTTTGCACTTCCGATTGCCTCCATAACATTAAAGTACCCTTGAATTATTGTTTTAGGTTAAAGAGATGTTCCTCCTTACTGCTCTTATAATGTGTGCCCTAAAGTGATGCTTGCTGATAAATTTGCACTTCTGACACTATTATCTTCCACATTGCTTGCTGCCACCTTCTTCTTCTTCTTCTTCTTCTTCTTCTTCTTCTTCTTCTTCTTCTTCTTCTTCTTCTCATCCTCCTTCTCCTTCCATAGTTTCTTTCAAATTATACAATCTATTCTCTAAACGAATAACAATGAAATTTGGAGTTTTCCATGATTTATTGAGAACTAACTAATAAAAATTAAACTAATGAAGCAGCAGAGCAGCTAGGACAGGGTCCTTCCTGCATCCATCTACACTTAGGAGGTAGGGCTGTTCCACAGCCCTCTGTGTGCCATTCCTGCCAGCAGAGAGCTTGTCTCCAGGGAGTGCTCTAACTCCAGGTCACAGGTGAAGTCATCATTTTCTATCTAGTGACTGTCTAAGGCAGGGCCAGCCAGGAGGCACAGGCAGCAGAAGCAGCAGGGGAGCTGGGACAGGGTACTTCCTGAATCCATCTGCACCCAGGAGGTGGGGTTGTTCCACAGCCCTCTGTGCATGGTTATTACCAAGAGAGAACTGGTCTCCCAGGAGTGCTGACACAGGCTTACAGGACCCACAGGAGGAACAACCCCCAGCCAGAGACAGCAAGAACATCTAACACCAGAGATTAACAGATGACAAAAGGCAAATGCAAGAATCTTACTAATAGAAACCAAGACTACTTGGCATCATCAGAACCCAGTACTCCTACCACAGCAAGTCCTGGATCTCCAAAACACCAGAAGAGCAAGATTCGGATTTAAGATTGTATCTCATGATGCTGATCGGATTTAAAATCATATCTCATGATGCTGATAGAGTATTTTAAGAAGGACATAAATAACACCCTTAAAGAAATACAGGAGAGCACAGGTAAACAGCTAGAAGCCCTTCAAGAGGAAACACAAAAATCCCTTAAAGAATTATAGGAAAATACAACCAAATAGTTGAAGGAATCGAAAAAAAACCATCCAGGATCTAAAAATGGAAGTAAAAACAATAAATAAATCACAAAGGAAGACAACTCTGGAGATAGAAAACCTAGGAAAGAAGTCAGGAGCCATAGATGCAAGCATCACCAACAGAATACAAGAGACAGAAGAGAGAATCTTAGGTGCAGAAGATACCATAGAAAACATTGGTGCAACAGTCAAAGAAAACATAAAATGCAAAAAGATCCTAACCCAAAACATCCAGGGAATCTAGGACACAATGAAACACCAAACCTAAGGATAATAGGTATAGAAAAGAGTGAAGGCTTCCAACTTAAAGGCCAGTAAATATCTTCAACAAAATTATAGAAGAAAACTTCCCAAATCTAAAGAAAGAGATGCCCATGAACATACAAGAAGCCTACAGAACTCCAAACAGACTGGACCAGAAAAGAAATTCCCCCTGTCACATAATAATCAAAACACCAAATACACAAAATAAAGAAAGAATATTAAAAGCAGTAAGGGGAAAAGGTCAAGTAACATACGAAGGTAGACCTATCAGAAGTACACCAGACTTCTCACCAGAGACTATGAAAGCTAGAAGATCCTGGGAAGATGTCATACAGACCCTATGAGAACACAAATGCAAGCCCAAGCTACTATACCCAGCAAAACTCTCAATTACTATAGATGGAGAAACCAAAGTATTCCATGACAAAACCAAATTCACAAAATATATTTCCACAAATCCAGCCCTTCAAAGGATAATAAATTGAAAACTCCAACACAAGGAGGGAAACTACAACCTAGAAAAAAAACAAGAAAGTAATCTTCTAACAAAACTAAAAGAAGATAACTACAGAACAGAATTCCAACTCTAACAACAAAAAATAACAGGAAGCAACAATTACTTTTCCTTAATATCTATTAGTATCAATGGACTCAATTCCCCAATAAAAAGACATAGACTAACAGACTGGGTACATAAACAGGACCCAACATTTTGTTGCATACAGGAAACCCACCTCAGTGACAAAGACAGACACTACCTCAGAGTAAAAGGTTGGAAAACAATTTTCCAAGCAAATAGTCTCAAGAAACAAGCTGGAGTAGCCATTCTAATATTGAATAAAATCGACTTTCAACCTAGAGTGATCAAAAAAGATAAGGAGGGACACTTCATACTCATCAAAGGTAAAATCTACCATTATTTATCTCATTAAAGGTAAAATCTAGAATGAACTATCAATTCTGAACATCTTTGCTCCAAATGCAAGAGAATCCACATTCATAAAAGAAACTTTACTAAAGCTCAAAGCACACATTGCCCCCCCTCCCCCCACAATACTAGTGGGAGACTTCAACACCCCACTCTCAGCAATGGACACATCATGGAAACAGAAACTAAACAGAGACACAGTGAAACTAACAGAAGTTATGAAACAAATGGATTTAACAGATATTTATAGAACATTTTATCCTAAAACAAAAGGATATATCTTCTTCTCAGCACCTCATGGTACCTTCTCCAAAATTGACCATATAATCGGTCACAAAGCAGGCCTCAACAGATACGAGAAGATTGAAATAATTAAATGTATCCTATCAGATCACCATGGATTAAGGCTGGTCCTCAATAACAACATAAACAATAGAAAGGCCACATACACATGGAAGCTGAACAATGCTCTACTCAATGATAACTTGGTCAAGGAAGAAATAAAGAATGAAATTAGCTGAGCGGACCTTGGGCGCAAGCTCTGCAGCTAGTCCTACAACACCCAGAGGAAGCCCCACTCCTAGGCGCTCTGACACTCTCAGGATCAGAGGTGAGGAGGACCCAACATCTGTCCCAATATCTGGAGTAACTGGGACCTTCGGGATCAGGCACACAGGAACTCCACCAGCAGAGTGGCTCGGGTTCCTTCCCATCTCTCTGGGCTGGTGTCCTGAGCAGACCTTGGGCCCAGGCTCCACAGCCAGTTCCACAACACCCAGAGGAAGCTGCTGCACTCCCAGGTGCTCTAACAAGCCCAGGGTCACAGGATCCCAGAATCACAGGGTCACAGAGACTGCCTGACTCTAAGGAGTTCTGGTAAAACCAGGATCACAGAAAGGACTGACTCCAGTCAGAGTTAGCAAGGGCAGGTAGCACTAGAGATAACCAGATGGCCACGGGTGGGGGGGCAAGCGCAAGAAAATAAACAACATAAACCAAACAACACAAACCAAGGTTACTTAGCATCATCAGAACCCAATTCTCCCACCATAGCAAGTCCTGGGCACACCATCACACGGGAAACGCAAGATGCAGATCTAAAATCACTTATCATGATGATGATGCAGGACCTTAAGAAAGACATAAATAGCACCCTCAAAGAAATACAGGAGAACACAGGTAAAGAGCTAGAAGCTCTTAAAGAGGAAACACAAAAATTCCTTAAAGAACTACAGGAAAACATAATCAAACAGGTGAAGGAAATGAGCAAAACCATCCAGAATCTAAAACTAGAAATAATAACAATAAAGAAATCAGAAAGAGAGACAACCCTGGAGATACAAAACCTAGGAAAGAAATCAGGAGTCATAGATGCAAACATCACCAACAGAATACAAGAGATAGAAGAGAGAATCTCAGGGACAGAAGACACCATAGAAAACATTGACACAACGGTCAAAGAAAATGCAAAAAGCAAAAAGTTCCTAACTCAAAACATCCAGGAAATCCAGGATGCAATGAGAAGACCAAACCTAAAGATAATAGTTATAGAAGAGAGTGAAGATTCCCAATGTAATAGGCCAGTAAATATCGTTAACAAAATTATAGAAGAAAACTTCCCTAACCTAAAGAAAGAGATGCCCATGAACATACAAGAAGCCTACAGAACTCCAAATAGACTGGACCAGAAAAGAAATTCCTCCCATGACATAATAATAAAAACACCAAATGCACTAAACAAAGAAAGAATTTTGAAAGCAGTAAGGGAAAAAAGGCAAGTAACATATAAAGGCAGGCCTATCAGAATTACAGCAGACTTCTCACCAGAGTCTATGAAAGCTAGAAGATGCTGAGCAGATGTGATACAGGCCCTACAAGAACACAAATACCAGCCCAGGCTACTATACCCAGCAAAACTCTCAATTACCATTGATGGAGAAAACAAGATATTCTATGACAAAACAAAATTTATACAATATCTTTCCACAAATCCAGCCCTACAAAGGATAATAGATGGAAAACATCAACATAAGGAGCAAAACTACACCTTAGAAGAAACAAGAAAGTAATCTTTCAACAAATCCACACAAATCTAATTCCACCTCTTACAACGAAAACAACACAAAGTGACAATTACCTTTTCTTAATATCTTAATATGAAAATTAACATTACCAACATATCCTAAGCGATTGAAATCCAAAAATATGAGGAATTAGAAGTTTGTTGATTGTCATCCAATGGTCTCTCTAATTTGGTAATTGGAGAAATAGGTCCAATATTGTACAATCCATATACACTTTCAGGTTGTTTGTTCGTGACAGTGTCTTGCTGTGTACAATATAATGGTCTTGAAATCTTGCTTCTCCTATCTCAGCCTCTCTATTAGTAGTATTGCTTATTTCATGTTTTTACACTATACTATGGTTTTCAGAAAGCTTACATATTTCAAAAGTATTTATATACCCAAAAGAAGCATAGACAATTAAATTGAGAGGGGGCTTGTAAGAGAACAACAAAGAGTGAGACTGAATGTTTGGCTTGACATTTGTAACTATTGTATCAAGTTTGAAGCAGAGGACTTTACAAGTTACTCTTTCTCTGAGATGAATGCTTTTCCAAATTATCACAGCCAATGAACCAGATTCTTACCCACACCTAATGTCTGTGCCACCCTTCAAGAAGAACTATTGTTCATTGAAACAGTTGGTGAATGACTTTATGGATAGACCACCTTAATACACACACCATTTCTTAAATGAATGTAACCTGTTCTCTGTGGCCTGAGAATAAAGTCACTCACTCAAGTCAAATAGTTTTGACCATAGCAGAAAGTCTGTATCCAAAAATCATAGCTACAATTCATTCCTTGGCACAGCAGAAGTGTCAACTCTCAGCTTAGCTACAATGGAGGTAAAATCCTTTGGTGATTTTAGGGTCATTGAAGTACAGCCTTATTACAATGAAATCCAATGTCTAAAAATTGTTCTTATTTTGGGCTTGTATGACAGAAAAAGCTAAGATTTTAAACTCTACTAAATACAAAACAACCAAACAAAAAGACTTTATATAGTTATGTTCATTTAGGAAAATACTAGTAGTGATTATTATTTTGAAATATACAGTTAATATGTTTAGAGTTATTTGAAACTTATACTGAGAAAAACATATGTATTTTCATTAGTGCTGTAGACAAGCATCTACACAACACTGTTCAATTGATTGTTTTATATCAAACAACTTTTATAATACTCATTTTTATTGTTATAATATTTTATAAATTTTAAGGAATATGACAAAAAAGATATTGTAGGTATTGAAGAGGGGGTCTCTGGGAGGAGTTGGGGTACAAAAGGGAAACAAGAATATGACTTAATTCTATTTACTTAAAATATGTTTTTAAATGTTAACAAATTCAGACAAATTGAAATCATGTAACTTTTTTTAGCAATAAAATTTAAAAAATAAAATAAAATATACAGTTTAAAAAAAAAAGAAATTAAAGAATTTTTAGAGTTCAATGAAAATGAAGCCACAACATACTCAATCTTAAGGGCCACACTGAAAACAGTCCTAAGAGGAAATCTCATAGTTCTGAGTGCCTCCAAAAAGAAACTGGAGAGAGTATACACTAGCAGTTTGACAGCATATCTGAATGCTCTAGAACAAAAAGAAGCAAATTCACCCAAGAGAATTAGGCAGCAGGAAATAATCAAACTCAAGGCTGAAATCAACCAAGTGGAAAGAAAAAGAACTATACAAAGAATCAACCAAACTAGGATCTGGTTCTTTGAGAAAAATTAACAAGATAGATAAACCCTTACCCAGACTAACTAGAGGGCACAGAGACAGTATCCTAATTAACAAAATCAGAAATGAAAAGGGAGACATAACAACAGAAACTAAGGAAATCCAAAAAATCATGAGATCCTACTACAAAAGCCTATACTCAACAAAACTGGAAAACCTGGATGAAATGGACAATTTTCTAGACATATGCCAGGTACTAAAGTTAAATCAAGATGAGATAAACAATCTATACAGTTTCATATCCGCTAACAAAATAGAAACAGTCATTAATAGTCTCCCAACAACAACAACAACAACAACAAAAAGCCCAGGACCAGATTGGTTCAGTGCAGAGTTCTATCAGACCTTCAAAGAAGACCTAATACCAACACTCCTCAAACTATTCCACAAAATAGAAACAGAAGGTACTCTACCCAATTCGTTCTATGAAGCCACAATTACTCTGATACCTAAACCACACAAAGACTCAACAAAGAAAGAGAACTTCAGACCAATTTCCCTTATGAATATTGATGCAAAAATATTACCAGGTTGGTGAGATGATTCAGAGGGTAAGAACACTGACTGCTCTTCCAAAGGTCCTGAGTTCGGAGCCCAGCAACCACATGGTGGCTCACAACCATTCATGATGAGATCTGACGCCCTCTTCTGGTGCGTCTGAAGACAGCTACAGTGTTTTACGCCAAGCAAGCAGAACTGCAGCAATTGAGGCCAGAACGAGCGGTGCCATCTTGAGTTCAATTTCCAGCAACCACATGATGGCTCATGGCCATCTGTATAGCTACAGTGTACTCATACACATATTTATTTATTTATTTATTTATTTATTTATAATAAATCTAAAAAATGTTCTCGCAAACCAAATCCAAGAACACATCAAAAGATCACCCATCATGATCAAGTAGGCTTCCTCCCAGAGATGCAAGGATGGGTTAATATACGGAAATCCATCAACATAATCCAATATATAAACAAACTCAAAGAAAAAAAAACATATGATCATTTCATTAGATGCTGAGAAAGCATTTGACAAAATCCAACACCCCTTCTCGATAAAAGTCTTGGAAAGATCAGGAATTCAAGGCCCATATCTAGACATAGTAAAAGCAATATACAACAAACCAGTAGCCAACATCAAACTAAGTGGAGAGAAACTTGAAGCAATCCTACTAAAATCAGGGACTAGACAAGGCTGCCCACTGTCTCCCTACCTATTCAATATTGTACTTCAAGTCTTAGCCAGAGCAATTTAGACAACAAAAGAAGATCAAAGGGATACGAATTGGAAAGGAAGAAGTCAAATTATCACTATTTGCAGATGATATGATAGTATACTTAAGTGGCCCCAAAAATTCCACCAGAGAACCTCTAAACCTGATAAACAACCTCAGCAAAGTAGCTAGATATAAAAGTAACTTAAGCAAATCAGTGGCCTTCTTCTACACAAAAGATAAACAGGCTGAGAAAGAAATTAGGAAAACAACACCCTTCACAGTAGTCATAAATAATATAACATACCTTGGTGTGACTCTAACTATGCAAGTGAAAGATCTGCATGACAGGAACTTCATGTCTCTGAAGAAAAAAAATCAAGGAATATCTCAGAAGATGGAAAGATCTCCCATGCTCATGGATTGGCAGGATTAATATAGTAAAAATAAGCATCTTGCCAAAAGAAGTCTACAGGTTCAATGCAATCCCCATCAAAATTCCAACTCAATTCTTCACAGAGCTAGAAAGAGCAATTTGCAAATTCATCTGTAATAACAAACAACCTAGGATAGCGAAAACTATTCTCAGCAATAAAAGAACCTCTGGTGGAATCACCATCCCTGACCTCAAGCTGTACTACAGAGCAATTGTGATAAAAACTGCATGATATTGGTACAGTGACAGGCAGGTAGATCAATAGAATACAATTGAATTCCCAGAAATGAACCCATACACCTATGGTCAATTGATCTTTGATAAAGGAGCTAAAACCATCCAGTGGAAAAAAGCAGCATTTTTAACAAATGGTGCTGGCTGAACTGGCAGTCAACATGTAGAAGAATGCAAATCGATTCATTCTTATCTCTTTGTACAAAGCTCAAGTCCAAGTGGATCAAGGACTTTCACATAAAACCAGATACACTGAAACTAGTAGAAAAAAAAGTGGGAAAGAGCCTCGAGCACATGGGCACAGGGGAAATTTTTCTGAACAGAACACCAATAGCTTATGCTCTAAGATCAAGAATTGACAAATGGAGCCTCATAAAGTTGCAAAGCTTCTGTAAGGCAAAGGACACTGTCAATAGGACAAAACGGCAACCAACAGATTGGGAAAAGATCTTTATCAATCTTACATCAGATAGAGGGCTAATATCCAATATATACAAAGAACTCAAGAAGTTAGACTCCAGAGAACCAAATAACTCTATTAAAAACTGGGGTACAGAGGTAAACAAAGAATTCTCAACAGAGGAATACTGAATGGCTGAGAAGCACCTTAAGAAATGTTCAACATTCTTAGTCATCAGGGAAATGCAAATCAAAACAACCCTGAGATTCCACCTCACACCAGTCAGAATGGCTAGGATAAAAAACTCAGGTGACAGCAGATGCTGGAGAGGTTGTGGAGAAAGAGGAACACTCATTCATTGCTGGTGGGATTGCAAGCTGGTACAACCACTCTGGAAATCAGTTTGGTGGTTCCTCAGAAAATTGGACATAGTACTACCAGAGGACCCAGCAATACCACTTCTAGGCATATACCCAGAAGATGCTCCAACATGTAATAAGGACACATTCTTCACTATGTTCATAGCAGCCTTATTTATAATAGCCAGAAACTGGAAACAACCCAGGTGTCCCTGAACAGAGGAATGGATACAGAAAATGTGGTACATTTACACAATGGAGTACTACTCAACTATTAAAAACAATGAATTTATGAAATTCTTAGGGAAATGGATGGATTTGGAGGATATTATTCTGAGTGAAGTAACCCAATCACAAAAGAACACACATGGTATGCACTCACTGATAAATGGATATTAGCCCCAAAGCTCAGAATACCCAAGATACGATCCACAAACCACAAGAAACTCAAGAAGAAGGAAGACCAAAGTGTGGATACCTCGATCCTTCTTAGAAGGCAGATCAAAATACCCATGGAAGGAATTACAGAGACAAAGTGTGGAGGAGAGACTGAAGGAATGACAATCCAGAGACTGCCCCAACTGGGAATCCATCCCATATACAATCACTAAGCCCAGACAGTATTGTGGGTGCCAACAAGTGCTTGCTGACAGGAGCCTGATATAGCTTGTCTCTCAAGAGGCTCTGACAGTGCCTGACTAATACAGAAGTGGAGGCTCACAGCCATCCATTGGACTAAGCACAGGGTCCCCAATGAAGGAGCTCGAGAAAGGACCTAAGGAGCTGAAGGAGTTTGTAGCTCCATAGAAGGAACAACAATATGAACTAACCAGTACCTCCAGAAATCCCAGGGACTAAACCATCAACCAAAGAATACACACAGTGGGACTCATGGCTCCAGCTGCATATGTAGCAGAGGATGGCCTAGTCCATCATCAATGGGAGGAGAGGCCTTTGGTCCTGTGATGGCTCTATACCCCAGTATAGGGGAATGCCAGGGTCAGAAAGCAGGAGAGGGTGAGTTGGTGAGCAAGGGGTCTGGGGAGGGAATAGGATTTTTTTTTCAGAGGGGAAACCAGGAAAGGGGAGAACATTTGAAATGTAAATAAAGAAAATATCTAATTAAAAATGCCCTATTTAATATAACCAATTGGAAGACATTCAATGACCTAGCTATGGAATTCAACAGGACTAGTTTTTTCATTGCACTTCTTAGAAATTGTAAAGAAATGTCATATTAGTCCACATAGATCTCAGATCTTCCCTACATCCAATAAAGCAGCATTCTCTGAAAAAAATTTAACCTAGATAAGCTTTAAATACTCTGAAATACATGCAAAGACATCTTCTTTCATTATATTTTATATAGAAGCTCATATCTATATTTAGGACTATTTAGGACTGTACAGGACTAGTCTGATATATGTAGGACTATTTATTTAAAGTATCCTTTCTCTTAAAATTAATTTTAATTCTGTGGATTGTGATGTCTCTGTGTGGCTAATACAACCAAGTGCTAACGTTCAGGCACCTGAGACCTCAGGTCCCTTAGAACTAGAGAGACAGGCTAGTGCATACCTCCTGGTGCTAGTGCTGGGAACTGAACTTGGTACCTCTTGGTACCTCTGCAAGAACAGTGTGCACTCAGAACCTCCGAGCCACCTCTCCAGCTCCTACTTTTTTTTTTTATTAAACTGAAGCAGCACGTTTATTATATAAATCTGGGTGTATTGTTGGACATGTTAATGACTTATTTGTCTCTCTTATCCAGATGTTATCATCGTATTTTCAGGGGTCACCATAGTGTTACAGTAGGGTTTATATCTGAAACACATCTTGCACTTTTCAAAACATTTTACGGTAATAAAAAAATACATATTTCAGTTTTGAGAAGACTGCTGGGATTTTGAGAGGAACTGAATTAGACATGTATTTCAATTAGGGAAATGTGACATTTGAAACATTGCTACATCTAAGATGCAGTATGTCTTTTCATTTAGTTATGTCCTTTAATAAGATACTATGATTACTATCTATCACTTTTGCTTATTTATGTATAAGCACATTTTAGTTCATTTTCTTCTCACTTTCACCACCTGAAGCTGACTTTTTCATGGAATACAGGATACATCTAGATAGTAATGTCAAGGCCAGCCAGATCTACATAGTAAGACTCTTTATCAAATAACAATAATACTGATAAAAAATAACAATGAAGTGAAAATAAATTAATTAATTAAGATTGAATACTCTAATTTGGTCCCAGTTTTAATTGACTATTACTATATTTTCTTTGAACTTTATAATTACTTACTTTACAAAATACATTTCTTAAGTCTAATCAATGTAATAGGATCCCACTGATTCTCGGGGTATGTAATCAAAACATATCAGTTTTTTTAAAGTAGGTTTGGATAACTTAACTTGGCAGGGGAGAACTTACGTCAGCTAAAAACTCAAGAATCATAAATGATGGACCTGGCACTATAAACATTTAAAATTTCTGCATGACAGTAGGAGCTAGTATACACTGAGTAGGATCTTACAAAGTTTATATTAAAAAGTGCTCTGGATATACTAGATAGATGCTACTTTTAACATATATTAGAGTCATCTGGCAGTTTGGAGCACTGATATTTTCAACATGGAGACAAGAGGGTCGGAAGTTCAAAGTCATGCTTGACTACATAATGGATTCAAACATACCCTGGCTGTAAGACCCTGCCTTGAATAAATAGGGTAAATTGTAACAAGAACTCGGTCAGAATCCTAGGCTTCTAACAACCAAAGTCCAGCACTCAATTATTTAATACTTTATTACTGGGCCAGTGAGATGCCTCGGTGTGTAAAGGCGTTTGCCACCAAGCTTGAGCATCTGAGGAGGATCCTCCATGTGGAAAGAGAGAACTAGTTTCAGTTAGTTCTCACCTGACCTCCACATATGCACTGTGGCATGTGAACACACATACACATCAAATCTTAAAAGTACCTTATTATTTTTTTCTAGTGTTCTGATATTAACATTGAAAACCCTGCATGCCTCAGAAGCTCTCAGCCCTAGAGAGAAGTCATTTGCCATCATCACTGAGAGAGCTGTTGACAAGTAGAGACCTTAAACAAATAAATGCCAGTTATCAGTAAACAGCCAAGCTCAGGGAGCCTGCTCATCAGTTTCCTCATCCCTGCATATTCACTGCCGTCTGGCTACAAGCCAGCAAGCTGGAGGAGTGGCAGATCATCTATCTATGCCAGCGCACACTGGAGTTCAAAGCCCCAAACTCTTGCTTTACACTCTTACAGAAGTGTAAGAGACCACTGATGGACAGTAAGAGGCTTTATCTCTGATTTGCCTCTAGAGTTTAAGGCTGAAAATTACTTTATGCGACAAGAAGACCCTTCAGCTTAAAATGTGATGCGAAGTCGAATCCTCTTGTGCCACGCTTCACTCTTCCCACTTGCCTGAGAACAGGAGGATGAGAAGCACACTCATTTCAGTAGAAGAAGAACAACAGTAAATGCACAAAAACTGTCATGCAGTGCCCTTTTCACATTATTTTTCTTCTAAAACTGAACGTATCTTACCTCTCTTTTTAAATAGACTAAGAAAGAGCACATCCAAGATTATAAAAAAGTGAGGGTTATCTTTTTCTTTTTTTAACCTTCCAAGACACATGGTGTCTAGGTGTGCTCTTTGACCCTGATATTATAATGAGAAAGCAAATATGAAGAAGCCACACACGTTTTTAATATATACATATAAAAAAAAACAGACAGCAGAACCTGGTCTGTGGGACACAACTTACTACCCATTGCTTAGAGCAGTGGTTCTCAACCTTCCTAAAGCTGTGACTTTTTAATAGAGATTCTCGTGTTACAGTGACCTGCAACCATAAAATTATTTTCATTGTTACTTCATAACTGTAATTCTGCTACTGTTATGAATCATGATACAAATACCAGAAATGCAGGATACCTGATATGTGACCCCTGTGAAAGGGTCATTTTGTTCCCAGACTGTAGAATCTTTTTCTCTGGGGTATAAAACGCACATTAGAGATTTAACTCAGGACAAAAGGAAACATGTCTTATTACTATTCAATTTCATATGACCCCTGTGTTGAGATTTGTCTGTTTTTGATCAAAGACAGGTTAATTTTATGAAATTTTCTGAACACTGTTAAATAATAGCAGCGCATAGCCCTGGCATGAATGAGGAGCAAGAGGTGGACTGGGCACAAAAACGTGATGTCTTAGGAGCTGCTCTTTTGACACTTTGTCAGTACTGGTCCAAAGGCCGGGAGAGAAGGCTCATAAGAGATTAAGTGGGAAAGGCTGTCTAGGTAGAGAACTGAGTGCCTGTTACATCTGTAATTATATGTGGAATTTTGGCTCTGTAATTAAATTCAAAACAAGTCACATGTAGAAATGCATTAAAATTAAGTGCTGTTAGAAAAGATGAATAAAACGAGCTTTTAGGATTTATGAATACGGTTTGAATAAAGATTGTCATTCACTCAAACCAGCAGGGTTTATGGCCAAAAGAATGAACCGAATCTAGCTGCGATGAGGGCATGGGCTTTGTGCCACCAAACACTGTCATGCAGAAGATAATTGCAGTAAGGGGGAAAATTCAAATTTTAAGTTAAAGACAGTCATAGTTTTCATGTCTTTTCTACATGGTTTAAATTATGTTGCAGAGAATAACATACAATACTTAGTAATATAGAATAGAATTTTTCTCAGTCTTTTGCAGTGTATCCCAATGTAGGAGGAATTGTGCAGCTGCCTCTACAAAAATGGGAAGGGGGAGGGTTGGCGGGGGAGCACAGCCACAAAGGAATCTTCTTAGGGAGGACCTAATTGAGGACTGCCTGAGAGACAAGGATTGCTGACACAGACACAATCTGAAATTGCTGTTTAGAAGAGATGCTTTCTTGGAACCAATGAGGTGTGGGTGGAGGGTATTAAAGATGCTGGCAGCAGGTTCAGAGGTGCTTGCTGCTGCATTCTCACCTGCCCTGTCAGAGCTCTTACCTCCAAACCCCAAGGGTCAGTAGGGTCAGGCAGCGGCCAGTCCAGGGCACAGGCCACAGCCCAGGACTAAAGAAGAGATTCATTCCAATTGGCATCAAAATCACAATTGTGTGGTAACAATTGCTTGAGGTTCACTGAGCAATTTTTGGTTATAAAAGGTTCTCATATCAGGCATGGTAGCACATGCCTTTAGTTCCGGCATGAGGGAGGCAGAGACAGGTGGATTTCTCTGAATTAGAGGCCAGTCTGGTCTACATGGTAAGTTCCAGGACAGCCAAGGCTGCACAAAGAAACCCTGTCTGGAAAAACAAAAATAAAAGTGATGGAAGTCGCTGTATTAGATATTTATATCCCGGATGTGACAGAAATCCTGACAAAGCAACTTAAGTAAGGAAGGGGTTAATTTGGCTCCCAGTCAGGAGCCCAGTACTTCAAGGCAGGGGGGTGTGGGGGTGGGAGAAGCACCACAGCAGGGCCTGAGTCAGCTGCTCACATCAGGTCTGTAATCAGGAGGCAGAGAGAGATGAACGCTGGTGCTCAGATAAAAATAAGAAAGTTTGGGGCTGGAGAGATGGCTGCTCATTCAGAGGTCCTGAGTTCAATTCCCAGCAACCACATGTTGGCTCATAACCATCTGTAATGGAATCTGATACCCTCTTGTATGAAGATAGGGTACTCATGTACATAAAATAAATTAAAACCTAAAAAAATAAAATACCAGGCACAGCCATGGATGTCTGCAGTCCTCGAACTGGGGGAGCACAACAGACATGGGCAGATCCTGGTGGGGTAGGCGACCACTCACTCAGTCAAGACAAACGGCAAGCTCCAGGTTCAGGGTGAGACCCTGTCTCACCATAACAAGAATGGAAAGCACAGAACTCAACCTGTGGGTCCTGACCCCCACAGGGATTGCATATCAGATGCCCTGCGTATCAGGTTATTTACACTGCAACTCATAACAGTAGCAAAATTACAGTTACGAAGTAGCAACAAAATAATTTTATAGTTGGGGCTCACCACAACCTGAGGAGCTGTATTAAAGGCCTGAAGCATTGAGAAAGTTGAGAACCCTGCCATAGAACAAGGCAAGAAACATTAATATCAGGTCTGGTGTGTGCATCCGCACGAATACAGTACTAACACGCAAACACACACACACACACACACACACACACACACACACACACACACACACTCATGGGAGAGTTTATGGAGTAACAAACCTATATTGTGTCTTATTTCTGGTGGTGACTTTACATGGATATGCTTTGGCAAAACATAACTCTGCACCACAAGGACTGTACTTAATTACCTGTGAGAAGATTAAATGGGGAATATAAGATGTCTCAACAGGAGAGGGCGATTGCAGCTCAAGCCTGACACCTTGAGTTTAATCGCTGCATCTCAGGTAAAGAAGAAAGGAAGAGACCAACCTCTACAAGTGGTCCTCTGGTCTCCACATGTACAGCTCACTCGCCTACACACATTACTTGTGTGCACACATGCAGGTGTGTACACATACAGCCATGATTAAATGACTTTCTTTGGGACTTGTCTGGTGCTTGGGAGCTTCTGGCAGACATCTCCTACTATCTCATAACAGAAATGTGTTCCTTCGAACAACAATATAAACTAACCAGTACCCCCAGAGCTCCCAGGGACTAAACCACCAACCAAAGAGTCCACATACTGGGACTCATGGCTCCAGCAGCATATGTATAGCCGAGGAATGCCTTAGTTGGCCATCAAGGGCAGGAGAGGCCCTTGGCCCTGTGAAGGTTCTATGCCCACGTGTAGGGGAATGCCAGGGCCAGGAAGCAGGAGTGGGTGGGTTGGTGAGCAGGGAGAGGGGGGAGGGAAAAGTTTTTTTTTCTTTTTTTTGGAGAGGAAACTGGGAAAGGAGATATCATATGACATGTAAATAAAGAAAATATCTAATTAAAAAAAAAAGAAATTTGTTCCTTAGGATAGTTTGGTGAGTTATAATCCCTACAAGGATGATGCTGAAGAATAGTCACGTTAGTGGCCTGCACACCCTGGGAAGAGGGTTGAAGTCATGCAGTGGTGACTTCTTTCTTTGAAAAGGCTTCTGTGCCCTTGGAGGTACTGGTTCCCTTACGTTGGCATTAAGGTTTGGTCTGGGTAAAGAAAAGCAATCAAACAAACCAGGAAAACTAACACTGCCTAGGATGCTAGAAGGCACTGGGAAATTTCCCGAATCTTATCTCATTCTCTTCTTACAACACCTCAAAACAAGATGCTATTATCCCCACTTTTCAGATACAGAAATTGAGGCTAGTTGAGATTAGGCAACCCCAAGAGGAATGCATTCAGAGGCCTTTATTGACTGAATCCTACCTTTTCTAGGCCTACACAACTGACTCCATGTTCCATGTGCTATGTGGGCTCAGAGAAGAGCCAGAGTCCTAGATTGGCCCTGATTGCCCTCAATGCTTCTGTCTAAAGACCATACTGGCACTTAAGCCAACAACCCTTGTCTTCTGCACTTTGGGCGCTTTCTGCCTCTGAGGACTAGTCTTGGCTGGCATACAGGAAGGGAGGAAGATTAAGTAGCTCTAAAGTCTCTGGAGATGAAGACAGAGATGAGAGAAAGGAAAATAGAAGTAGAGACCAAAAAGATCTGAGGGTTTGGGAAAGGCAAAGATGGTGAGGAGCCACAAGGAAAATCTCACCACGCCGTCATACACATTGTGCTGAGTTTTCAGTTTATAACTGCAGACACAAGTGCACATTGGTGGGAAAGGAACTTCTCATAGAAAGAAGGTAGCTCACAGAACAGCCACGGCAGATGATAGAAAACTCACAGACTCCTAGTCAGGGTTTCTATTCCTGCACAAACATCATGACCAAGAAGCAAGTTGGGGAGGAAAGGGTTTATTCAGCTCACACTTTCACATTGCTGTTTATCACCAGAGGAAGCCAAGATTGGAACTCAAGCAGGTCAGAGAGCAGGAGCTGATGCAGAGGCCATGGAGGGATGTTCCTTACTGACTTGCTTCCTCTGGCTTGCTCAGCCTGCTTTCTTATAGAACCTAAGACTACCAGCCCAGGGATGACACCACTCACAATGGGCCCTCCCACCTTGATCACTAGCTGAGAAAATGCCTTACAGCTGGATTTCATGGAGGCATTTCCTCAAGGGAGGCTCCTTTCTCTGTGATAACTCCAGTTTGTGTCAAGTTGACACACAGAACCAGCCAGTACACAAACCATATGAAGCTTAACAAGAAGGAAGGCCAAAATGTGGATATTTAACTCATACTTAGAAGGGGGAACAAAATAATCATGAGAAGCAGAGGTAGGGAGGGTTCTGGGTAGGAGAGGAGAAGGGGAGGGGAAAAAGGGGACAGGGGCAGGTATGGGGGAATACAGGATTTAAACCCAGAGGGTCAGGAGAATGAATGGAAATATGCAGCAGTGTGTTGGGTGGAGGGTGGGGGTGGGGAACTTCTAGAAAGTCCCAGATAACAGGGATGTAAGAGGCTTTCAGGACCCAATCGGGATGACATTAATGGAAATGCCCAACAATGGGGAGATAGAATATAAAGAGACCACCTCTAGTAGATAGACGTGATCCCCATTTGAGCATGGGGGGACCCACCCTTCTTCAAAATTCTTGACTCAGAATTGTTCCTGTCTAAAGGTAATGCAGGAGCAAAAATGGAGTAGAGACTGAAGGAAAGGCCATTCAGAGACCAGCCCAACTTGGGATCCATCCCATGCACAGGCACCAAACTATTAAACACTATTACTGATGTATGTTGTGCTTGCAGACAGGAGCCTCTGAGAAGCTCTACTAGCAGCTGACTGAGACAGATGCAGATACTAACAGCCAACCATTAGATTGAGGTTGGGAACCCCTATGGAAGAGTTAGGGGAAAGACTGAAGAAGCTGAAGGAAATTGCAACCCATAGAACAACAGTGTCAACTAATCCTGACTCCTCAGAGCTCCCAGAGGCTGTGCCACCAACCAGAGAATATACATGGGCTAGTTGTCCATAGCCCCCACTACAGATGTAGTAGAGGACTGCCTTCTCTGGCCTCAGAGGGAAAGTATGTGCTTTATCCTGTAGAAACTTAAGACCCCAGGTTAGGGGGATACTAACGGGGTGAAGTGGAAATGGGTGGGTGGATAGGTGGGTGAGGGAGCACCCTCTCAGAAGCAAAGGGGAGGGGAGAGGGGTGAAGAACTCATAGAGGGGAGACCAGGAAGGGTACAATATTTGGAATGTAAATTAATAATAATAATAATTAATAATAATAAACTCTGCAATTCTCTTTGAAGAAGTTATGGGTAAACAGTATCTCTGGTATTTAAGAAGTTAACATGTTTAAAAACCAAGGAACAGTGATCTATTTTAACAGCTAAGGTTCAGGCATCTCTAGCAGCAAACACCTTCACTATTACAGGTCATGATGAAACAAAGCAACTGACAGGAATGCTTCCCAGCATCCTAAACCAGCTTGGTGCAGACAGTCTGACCAGTTTAAGGAGACTGGCTGAAGCTCTGCCCCAACAATCTGTTGATGGAAAAGCACTACTCACTCCTGGAGGGGAGGAGGAGGAGGAAGGGGAGGAGGAGGAGGAGAAGGAGGAGGAGGAGGAGG
>JADRCD010211286.1:15055-25381 GCA_019843815.1 Montemys delectorum | reverse complement strand
GAGGAGGAAGAGGAGGAGGAAGAAAAGGAGGAGGAAAAGGAGGAGGAGGAAAAGGAGGAGGAAGGGGAGGAGGGAAGGAAGAGGAGGAAGAGGAGGAGGAGGAAGAGGAGGAGGAGGAAGGGGAGGAGGAGGAAAAGGAGGAGGAAGGGGAGGAGGGAAGGAAGGGGAGGAAGAGGAGGAGGAGGAAGAGGAGGAGGAGGAAGGGGAGGAGGGGGAAGAGGAGGAGGAAGAGGAGGAAGAGGAGGAGGAGGAGGAAATTCCTGATGAGGCTTCTAAGAATGAGGCAGACTGAATTGAGGCAACTGTTGAAGAAGGTTACAGGAGCTGCTATTTTATATCATGACTGCTTTTAAAAATTCTTTTGTTTATGGATCTGATAAAGTTCAAATCTCTAATATTTAAGCCCAAGCCCCCTGGATGCTGCAGCTCTTTTCAGTTTTTACTTATATCTAATTCATTCTTTGTGGCAAATTGAGCTAAAGAAGCCTGAGAATAAAGTTTGGAAAAGTTTAATAAAATTCTTCGCCTAGTTAAAAGGAAGGAAGGAATGAAGGAAGGAAGGAAAGAAGGAAGGAAGGAAGGAAGGAAGGAAGGAAGGAAGGAAGGAAGGAAGGAAGGAGAAAAGAAAGAACAGTGAATTTATAAATAAATTCTTTATATCAACAGAAATAAGTTATTAGGCCATAGTCCCACCTGTAATCCTAGAATCTGGGAAGCAGGAGAATTTGTGGCCAGACTGGGCTACATAAAAAGCTAAGGCCAACCTGGGCTATGAAGTAAAACCTTGTTTCAAAAAGTCACAGCTAGGCCTAGTTGCACAGTCCAGCAACCCCAGCTACTCTGGAGACAGAAACAAGAGTATTACTAAATTCAAGGTCTACCTGAACTGCAGGATGAGTTCAAAGCCAGAGCACACAGTTCAGTAGACCCTGCCTCTGACCGGACAGTGAATCGTGCTGCGCACAGTGCTTGTGTATCTTAATATAAGGCTCTGGGTTCAATGTCCAGCACCACAAAAAGTTTCTTAACATGCTAATGTTTACAGTTATCTTAACTCTGTCATTTATAAACTGATTTGAGAGCATACAGGGAAAAGTATGCCCAATAAGCTTTTTTGCTTTAATTTTCACTCTTGCTGGCATGCACAACATTTTGTTGAAGCTATTCATCATCCATAAGTTATATTTTTATAATCTTATGTGTCCCTAAGTAAAGAGGGACATATGTTTCTCTCTGACAGTAAAGTGTCCTGAAGAGTGACAAGACTCCAGATGCTTGCTCTAAGATTCACAGAATGTCCTGGTGGGAGTCCCCAGACTCGTTGTACATCATTTACTCTAAGATGCACCTCAGACCCTTCCGGTTTGATCATTTAATGGCCATAATTTTCCTCTGGATTGTGTAAATGCCAACCTACCATCTCTTATAATTAATATTTTATACCTCAGAATAATTATCTTATTGCTTTATAGGCACCTTGGTTCTTTTTACCTAAGGTTTCTAGACTGTGTATGTATGTGCAATATATGCATGTATGTTTACATGTGTGCACACATGTGCTCATACATGTATGGAGACCAAACAATGATACTGTGTATCTTTTTTTTCTTTTTCTTCTTCCTCTCTCTCTCTCTCTCTCTCTTCCTCCCTCCCTCCCTCTCTTTGTTCCTTCCTTCCTTTCTTTCATTTTGTTTTTGTTTTCTTTTCTAAGACAGGGTTTTTCTGTGTAGCCCTGAAAGCTCTGGCTTTCCTTAAACTCTCTCTGTAGACCAAGACGGCCTCAAACTCAGAGATCTGCCTCTCTGCCTCTGCCTCTGCCTCTGCCTCTGCCTCTGCCTCTGCCTCTGCTTCTGCCTCTGCCTCCTGAGTGCTGGGGTTAAAGGCAAGTACCATCACTGCCTGGCCCTCAATGTTTTTTTTTTTTAAGATTTATTTTATTTATAGCTGTACAGATGGCCATGAGCTATCGTGTGTGGCTGCTGGGAATTGAACTCAGGCTCGCTCGCACCAGCCCTGCTCGCTCTGGTGTAATTCACTGTAGCTGTCTTCAGACACATCAAAAGAGGGCATCAAATCTCATTACAGGTGACTGTGAGCCACCATGTGGTTGCTGGGATCCGAACTCAGGACCTTCAGAAGAGCAGTCAGTGCTCTTACCTGCTGAGCCGTCTCTCCAGCCCTCAATGTTGTTCTTAATTGTTGTCCATCTCCTATTTTTGAGGCAGGACCTCTCACTGAACCAGAAGCTCACTCACTGTTCAGTTAAACTCAATGAGACCCTGGTTTCCCCTATTTATTACCCAAATACTGGGATTAAAAATTAACGTCAGCACACCTGGCTTTAGCATGGTTGCTGTGGCTCTAAGCTTAGGTCCAAATGCTTGCACAATACGTACTTTATCCCTGGATCACTTCCCTTCCTAGCTTGGAATTTCTTTACACTTATAAGACATCTCATTTTTAGCAAAACACTCCAAATGCAACAGTACATTATTTATTTTGATTCTATGGACAAGCCAAACAGTTCCTTGCCTTGTTTCATGGGGCACATAATATGCCATTACCTTTAGCTGGATTGACAGCTGGACGGAAAGATGCATAGTGACCTTACTTATGTGTCTAGTAGTTGGTCCAGGCTGTCAGATAAGGGGATATGTAGCTTCTCATCCTTCAGTAGATTACAATGGATTCTTATTTTTGTCACTGTTCCAAGAGAGGACATTCTCCCAGAAGTCACGGCTTCCATCAAATTCTGTCAGTCACAGCAGAGCCCTGCAGATTGAAGGAGTGGACAAAGACTATTTTTCCAGTGGAAGATGCTGCCAGAGTTGTGTAATGCTTTTACTGCTACGATCCAGCTTTGCGTAATTATTTACATCCCTCTTACAAACATCCAATGCTTAACTCCTCCCAAGCTCTCTGAAAGTTTGATGTAGCTCAAACACCTGATTCAATACCCCATGTAGATCTGTATCAGATAGGGCCAAAGCCCCTTCTGTGTGGCAGTCGCTAGCTAATGATCAATCAACTAAAACAAATCAAGCAAACTTACTTTAAAAAGCCCCATAGTAAGTAATTGGGGGGAGGGTCTGTTTTCTATTTCAACTCTCTAGTTCTGCCCTCGTAAATTGACTGAGGTATGACAAGTTAAAAGCACTTCGTGGAATAGTTCTATTCCACGAGCCATGTCTCCTGAGCCCTAAACTAGAGGAAGCTTGAGCTGTCCCACCCAGCAGTGTCTACCAGCTGTATGCCATAGTACTGATGGCCCATCATCCTGAGTCCAGCTGAGTCTATCGTTGACTTAATCTAAGGGAAATCAGCAGGGGGGGGGAAATGTCCAGAAAACAATAATTCAGAAATGAGTTTTGAGTTGTCAGAGTTGTTCAAGAGACTCCCAAACACTTAAGGCTGTAGCTGTAACTGTAGCTGTTGCTGTAGCTGTAGCTGTAGCTGTAGCTGTTGCTGTAGCTGTAGCTGTAACTGTAGCTGTTGCTGTAGCTGTAGCTGTAGCTGTAGCTGTTGCTGTAGCTGTAGCTGTAGCTGTAGCTGTAGCTGTAGCTGTAGCTGTTGCTGTTGCTGTTGGTTGCCTCACAGACATGGAAGGTAAGTCCATATTGCTGAAGACATCATATATTTCAGGCACAGGACCCAGAGGACCTGAACTGGACCTGAGCTGAACCCCTCCTCCCTGAGGACTAGCTCCCATGGTACCAGAATATGCTTTGAAGGGAAGAAAGCAAACAGCAGTCCTCCCGAGCCTGTGAACCGCAATGATTATCATGACACAATAACCCTATAGGAGCAATAACACCACACATACCTTAGCGGAAGCCAACAGCTTTCTCACTTGAGATCCGCACAACAAGAGGGAAGCCTAGTTAATTACTAGGGCTGATGAAGCCACAGCTCTTGGAGGAGAATGTACAACTGCCACTTTACTAACCTAGTTAGTAGTTAGCCCTGAAATTATATACAACAGGCAATATGTAATAACACACACACATACACACACATGCACACGCACACGCACATGCATGCACATGGTGTGTGTGTGTGTGTGTGTGTGTGTAGCAACAATTAAAGTAAAAGAGGCAATGAAGATGGAATAGGGGTGATACATTGGAGGGGTTGAAAGAAGGAAAGCAAAGAGGAGAAAGATGTAATTATAATTTCAAAAAAATATTAAAAAAAAGAATCTCTCCAGCACTTGGGAGGCAGAGGCAGGCAGATTTCTGAGTTTGAGGCCAGCCTGGTCTACAGAGTGAGTTCCAGGACAGCCAGGAACCCTGTCTTGAAAAAAACCTCAAAAAAAAAAAAAAAAAAAGAATCTCTGGTACAAGAGCTAGCATAGTTTTGTTAATTTTCAGCAATTTTTTCATGACATTACTTTTATATACATTTATAAATATATAAATGTAATATACATATATAAATATATAAATGTTTTATGTATATATATATATATATATATAACTTTTATTATGGCCTTATTTATCTCTTCTATTTCAAGCAGCTCAAGTTCCTTTATTAGAATTGACCATCCATATGCAGGCCATTTCCATCTCCCACTGCCACTGACTTCTGGCAAACATTTTTATTTTTATTGTCTATCATTCTCCTTTGTGATTCCATCAGAGCTATCATTATCCATTATGTACCACTAGCGTGGATGTCGGTTCTTCATTGACCTACCAGGTAAAGACAATGTGTATCCCTGGTTAGGATTCTGATTACGTGAGCCACCGTAAAGGAATGACTGTTAAACTCATCGAGGAAATCTGAGCATGACCTGAGTAGTGGTTGATTCTAAGAAGTATTGCCAGTCTTACTAGGTGTGATATCGAACTTGCAAAAGAAAGGACTAAAGAAAGTCTTTGTGGATCAGAGACAATACAATATTTTCAGGTAAAATCATGTTAGGTTCTAGGTTTTGCTCTAAAATAATCCAATCAAAAACTGAGTTGAGGGAGATAGGTTTGAAACTGATTCGCAAAGTGTTATTAATTATCTCAACTGGGCAATGAGTAGATGATGACTTTTATATCAATCTATATATTCTGGGTTTTTTTTAAAAGGTCTGATTGTATGCAGTTAAATAGAAACTTAATGTGTATCACTCACTCCCTTGTTATTTTTTCCCTTATGCTGCCCTACTTTAGCATTTCTGCATCTCGATGACCCCCTTTCCACCTGTCTCCTGTTTTAATCTCATGAATTATGTCTTATTTCAGAAAAAGTTTAAATCTTCCTTTTTATCTCCCTAAATTTATACACCACCCTCTCAGAAAGTCTTTTCCCACCACACGTTCTCCTTTACTGTCTTGAGGCTACCTTCTCCAGTTTGCACTTTTCAGCATCCATCCCTATCCCCCAAGTTAGTTATCCCTTTCTGGGCATGAGCCCTGGAGGTACAGATTTGCTCCCCTCACAAACAACATCAGGGTACATGTTTCCTCCTTGTCACCTGGGTTAGAGTTTCTATTTTGGTCCAAATTTGGTTAATATAAAGTTTGTTAGCCGGATCCATAGGGTTCAGGAGAAGGACGCAGAAAGACTGAAAGCTCTAGGCAGAGGAATCCCTCCTCCAGCAATCCCTCCAGTGTGACTAATGAAGCTACTATATTGGAAGATGAAAGCTAATACTCTGCTTCTATCTGGCCAGTTAGTCATGTGAAATGCAAGTGGTTTGCAAAGTCTCCTCGGTGGCTGCTGCCAGCTCTGTGGGTCTCGGGACCCTGCCACTTGACCAGCCTGTTCTCAGAGATTTCCCATGGCCACTTTTAATAAATGCTGATTTGCACTAGTGAAACGGAACCTAAGTGGGCTCCATGGAAACAACCACTTCTGTGATGGCGTTGTGTCAGCTGGCTTCGCTGAACTCAGTTTCCAGAACTCTTTTCCCCTATGTTTGTGGTTTGTGTCAGCTCCACAGGCATTCTTGTTTGAGTTTTAAGGGGCAAATGTGGAGCTTCAGCCACTTTAAAAACTCACACACACACAGTCAGCCACCCTGCGGCTTACCTTGGTTTGCTGGATCTCTGTCTTCTGAATTCTTTCTAAGCTTCACCAGTTCCCAGGACGAGTGTTTAGCTCCATGATTGAGGGCACCGGCAGGATACCTATGCCATCAAAGCTTAGTGAAAATGACTCAGATTGCAGTTCATCCCTGAAGGCTTCATATCTTCACATGTTACATGGGTCAGCTTGCCCTTTCTCTCCTGCATACACTTGTCTTTCTTCCTCTACAGGTTATATTAGGAACTTCAAATTCTAATACCTGCCTCTTCCTCTGGAGTGCTGGGATTAAAGGCGTATGCCACCACACCCAGCTCTAGAGATGCATATTTTAGTGTTAGATGTATCATTTGTAAGAAGAGTGACAGAAATGGCAATGACAACATTAAAACATAATATTTTAAATTTTCAAGTAATACAAAATGGCTGAAAAGAGAAAGAAAAGAAAAGGGAGGAGGAAAATATTAGATGAATGCTAGTTTGGTAGTATTTGAAGTTACTATAAATATAGCCAGAGCTGAGATGTAGCTCAGTGACAGAACATTTACTTAGCAAGTACAGAGCCCTGGGCTCAATTATTTGTACTATAAGGCAAAAAAAGTCCAAATATATATATGTGTGTATATATGTATGTGTGTGTGTACTCACATATATATGCATATATCTATACATATTAAACATTTATACCATATATACTTCTACATATATATATATACATATAATATATATATATACATATATATATATATATATATATATATATATATATATATATATAAAACCAACACACCTTGTCATGGCCAAATCTCTTAAAATCTGTTACACCAAGAAATACCTTTATTTACCAATAGTAATTAAGATATTTGTGCCAACAATAGTAATGATCTTGATTGAGGACTAGAAACAAATTGTGAGTGGAAAACTCCTTTCTGGTGTCTAACAATACGAAGCATAAAGCTGCGTGTCGGCTATGTGTTTTGGCTTGTTTATCTGATGCCCCACATGCTGCTGCAGGGGTGTGCCTGCTTTTATTTTTTTTCACTCTGCTTCTCAGATTGGACGCTTTCTATTGATCTGCTTTCAAATTGTTCCACTGTTTCTAATTTTTCTCTTCAACTCATACAGTGATTTATATTTTTCATCTAAGATGTTAAAGTTGTTTGGTTGCCAAATTTCCACCGGATTTTTAAAACAGATACTATTTACTTGATAATATTCCCTATTTGTTTAGTTGCTGTTGAAATATTTTGGTTTTGAATATAAATATATCGGAGGGGGCTGGAATGATAAGGAAGGAAAGAGAGAGGACACATTTTAATACACTTTCCTGCTATTTCCAAATCTTGGTCATCTTGAGGTATGTTTGATTAATTGTATTCTCTTTTCTTAGGAATTATTTCATGTTTTGTATCCCAGTATTTTTTATTACAATATGCCACTATGATGAATATATTTTAGAATACCTGAATTTTTCTATTCTAGAATGTTAGATATTCTTTCTGCTTCCAACTGTAATATTTGGCATTTCACATAAGTGCACTGGCTCTTTGGCTTGTCTTCCATGTGCCCTGTGTTAGACCCTGCACATGAGACAGCTTGTGGAGGTAATTCTCACTTAGTGAGTGCTTCCTCCACTCATTGTTATGCCTGCTTTGAACAACTTCCTGGTGCCTTCAAGTAATGATGGGTATGCACGTGCCTGTGTGTGTGTGTGTGTGTGTGTGTGTGTGTGTGTGCGTGTGCGTGTGTGTGTGCCCTAGGCTATGTAACTGTTATCTTGGAAGGACCTAGCCTGGTATAAGGTGTATTTTATTACTGTAATCAGAGCATCCACTCAAACATATACACTTAAAACAAGTGTTTGATGCTTCTTGTGCACTCTGAAGCTTGAGAGCTGCTGTGTTAGACAAACTTCTGTGTTTAACTTTGTCTTCTGAGAAGTTATTTTCCTTACTCCAAACAAGAAGTTCAGCTCTTTAGGTACATTAGTCATTCTCCTTTAAAGCTGTAAGAAAGTACTCTAAACCTGGTGGCAATATTTTCCCAGGAGTGAGTTTGTTCAATGCTATTTCCACAAAGTGAAGGGCAATTGTTTGTTGAAACTCAGTGAAACAGAGTGGAAATAGCAGTGGTAGCTCATAGTACCTTGCCTTTAAATGTGGAAATGTAGAAATCCAGTAACATATATATACCTGGATGACTCCTTAAAATGGTAATGAAATTTGTGTATATAATTTGATAGAGTAATTTTATACACATTAAAGTGTAAGAGTTGGGCTAGCAGAAAGGAGGAGCAATACAAAAGTCCAAAAAGTAAGCAGATTTCAAGTTATCTTTCTGTCTAACTCTCAGGTTCTGAGATGTGAATGGTGGATAGGCAGAGATTGCTCTTTGCTTGTTTGTGTCCCCCTGCCTCACCCCCCCCAACTTCTGGGATTATAAGCCATATCCAGCTGAAGGTTCTTTAATGTTCCCCTTCAATTAGGCCATGACGTCTCGTCTATTTTAGAATTCATGTTCACAGCAAAAACCTTCTCTGGTACTTATTAGCTGCCTAATATTCATCAATCTGGGACTTGGTTTCATCTATAAGACCTGGAAAAATGGGCCAGTGAGATGGTTCAGTGGTTCAGAGCATGTTCTGTTTGTGCACTCCCCTCATACCTGCCCTCTGCCCTTTCAACCTCTCCCCCAACAGGGAAAAGAATCCTATTGTGACCTGTAGCGCGTCCCCTTTTGCCCACACTTCTTTGCCTGCAAATGTCCATTGCAGTGCTCACTGGTCTGGTACAAGGCCTCTGGCTTCTGCTACACTATCAATACTGGATCCTCACTGGGACTCCCCTCAGATATCCTGTTGGTGCCCTGTGTCAAGGAGATCCTGTAGTTTGGGATCTATAGAACTGGCCCCTCATGTACTCCAGCAGTTCATCCATGGGGTAGATGTTGGGGTGGGCCAATTCAAACCCCTCACACTGGGCCAGAGAGGTATCTGAGCTGGTTGGCTATGGGCTCTCCTGCTCTCATGACCTTGGGGCCAGCTCACCAGCAATCCTCGCTACCAGCCTACCCTTCTACCCAGGTAAGATGCAGGGTCCACTCTCTCAAGTGAAGGGGGGTACATCTCTCCCTTGCCCATGTCACCACAAGGCAGACAAGTATAGGGGGCAGCTATCCCACGCTTATGCTTACTCATGTCCCCACCACCAGAGTCAACTCTACTGTGCTGCCCAGGCAAAGGACAGGGGCCCTGCCCCTCAAATGCTGCAGCTGTTGAGGGGCAGGGCCAGCTCCCCTGTTCTCATGCTCCCAGGGCTACCTCTTCTACAGTGCCCAGGTGAGCATTAGGGCCATTTCTGCACAGCCTTCAATATCAACCTGTCCTAAGGCAGCAGACCAGACTAGGAATGTCCTTCTGGCCTTTGGTGATAACAGATCCCTGCTGTCTCAGGGCCAAGGACCCAGATGTAGCTCCTAGTGGCAGCACAGGCCAGGACCCTACCATGGTCCCAGGTGGCATCACTGGCTACTCACATCAGGCATTTCCTCACTACCCTTGAGTCTGCAGTTCTGCCTCTCTTCATTGTGCCCACATCCTTCTGTTTCTCTTTCTCTTCCATTTTTCCACCACTTACTTGCTCCTCTTAGAGGGAACCAGAGTCTCTGAGTGTCTGGGGTTGTCTCAGGAGTGGTCTCAAGAGTGCTGCACTGTGCTCTTGCATTATGGCACGGGGCATGGGTCATCTTGGGGATGGTCTACCCCCAGCCCCATGTGTGTGCCTGACTGATGGTCATCCCAGGCCAGCTCCCTGTCCAGGTCTCATGATGCCAATCTGGTGGTCATCTCTTCTAGTCTTTGTCTTGCTCACAGTCCTGGGAGCTATAGAGGCCTGTGCAGCATAGGACTGGTGGTGGTCTCAGGCTCACTTTGTTCAGGGAGTGTTAGGCTACTAATCACTCAGAGGCCTCACAGGTCGGAACACTGAGTGTAGACATAGCCTCTCTCTTCTCTGCCACCTACTGATGTGCGTGGGACACAGCAGCCATGCCTGCAATGCCTTTAGGGGCAGGCACAAGGCATGGTGATACAAGCTAATAATTTTAGCACCCACAAGGCTGCGAACAAGAATTTAAGGCTGGGCTACACAGTGAAAGTCTGTCTTGAAACACAAAACAGTGTTGAGGAGGTGATCCAGTGAGTGAAGGTGTTAAAAAGATGCTTGTCGTATAAAGCTGATGATCTCACATTGATCCCTGGAATTCATGGTAGTGGCACATTTCCAAGACAGACAGACAGACAGACAGACA
>JADRCD010211286.1:0-14955 GCA_019843815.1 Montemys delectorum | reverse complement strand
GAGGGATATTAAGTTTTTTCATACAGAAGTCTGAATGGAGTTTGTGGAGACTCTGGTGAACCCTTCACAATACTCCTTGATTTTACACATCCCTGGTGACAGTGGAACATCTTTAAGGTGCTGAAAGGAAAATTATGCTGTCACCTATTGTGGTGAATTGACTATGTTTGACCCAGAGAGTGGCACTATTAAGAGGTGTGGCCTTATTGGAAAATGTATGTCACTGGGGGTCTGGGCTTTAAGACCCTCCTCCTAGCTGCCTGGAAACCAGTCATCTCCTGGCAGCCTTCAGATGAAGATGTAGAACTCTCAGCTCCTCCTGCCTGCCTGGAAGCTGCCTTGATGGTAATGGACTGAATCTCTGAACCTGTAAGGCAGCCCCAATTAAATGAGTCCTTATAAGACTTGCCTTGGTCATGGTGCTTGTTCACAGCAGTAAAACCCAAACTAAGACACCTATAGCCCTATATCTAATGAACATGTCTTTGAAAAATGAAGATGAAATAAAAACATTTTCAGATGTGCAAAGTCTGAAAGTGAAGGAGGGGCTGGCTGCCAGGAAAAGGAGGAAGGTTTGTGCCCCAGGTAGGTCACACATGCTCTAGTGGGTGGTCCTGCACTCTGCATGTGACCAGCACTTAGTGGACTAAATGTGTTCTAAAATAAAACAAACAAAACAAAACAAAACAAACTAATTAAAAGAAGTGGTGCTTGCCTTTAATCCCAGCACTTGGGAGGCATAGACTGGCATAGCTCTATGATTTAGAGGCCAGTCTGGTCTACATAGTGAGTTGGAGGCCAGTCATAGCTACTGAATGTTACCCTGTGTCAAAAATTAAAAGAGTATGAAAGTGCAAGGGGAATGTTTCTGGGTGGGATGAGGGAGTTGGCAGAGAGAGTTGGGGTGGGTATTATCAAAACACTTTGTGTGTTTGAAAATCTCAACAAATAGATAAAAATTAATATAAGTATAATTATTAATATAAATATCAGATCATGAGATTAAGTGACAAGCTCCATCACACACACATATGTGTGCATACACACACGCACAGAATTATTTACTATGTAGCTCAAGTTGGCCTAGAACTTGCCGTCTTTCTGCCTAAGGCTCCCAATGTGGAGATTATAGTCATGCACCATAAAAACCAGCTGTATATTTTGCTAAGATAACACTAATTTCCAGATTGAATTAATGTACAACAAGAACATATAAATATATACTTATAAAATAGTATATAAGCCAAATGGTAGTGGCACACATTTTCAATCCCAGTACTTAGGAGGCAGAGGCAGGAGGATTTCTGAGTTGAAGGCCAGCCTGGTCTACAGAGCAAATTCCAGGACAGTCAGAGCTACACAGAGAAATCCTGTCTCAAAAGAACAAAATAAATTAATAAGTTGGTAATTAATAATAACAGTAATAATATAAATGAATTGTATAAGTTACCATATAATTATTTTATGTACTTATTTACTTACAAAATATGATTTATCTAAACATTTTTAATGTAGAATTTTTTAAAAAAAAACTAAAAATGTAGAAAAATTCTTTTCTCTTTCTTTTTGGTGTAAAATAAGAATACCTTTGTTTTACAAAGCTAGAAGGGTTTTTGAAATTTTCCAGTGCGAAGCTTACCTAATAATTTTATGTTGACCTTTTTTTGGCCTCAATTCAGCCATAGGTAGAATTACTAGATTGAGATCCATCATCTCTTCTGGAACATAGTATGACCTGCTTCTAATTTAAACCTGACTTTTGCTGCTACAGCCTTCCTGGATCAGAATGCCAGAGAGGAACATTGCACACGGAGAGAAGGCATGGAGAGGACAGACAGAGAGGAACAGCAGCCCCTTCCCCGTTCTTATTCTCATCTCCCTTCTCTTTGAGGCACATAGGGCAGCCACATATGAAGGACTGACCGAGTGCACTCTTGCAGGGCTAAGGGATGAGCCATATCCAGACAACACTGTCTTCCTTCTCACTGATCTCAACACTGTGCTTGGGAATCTGGAGAAAAACTCTCAAAAGTAGTTCTTCTTGGAGAAAGAAAATAACTCTAGCAAGAAATAATGGCTTACAACGGGGAAAGGAAATTCAGGAGGTAGTGACTGTGTGTGTGATAATTAAAGACTCTAGTATTTAAAAATCCTTGAGAAGTAACTGTTGGGGCTGGTGAGATGGCTCAGTGGTTAAGACTGGTTGCTGGTCTCACCAATGATCCCAGTTCAGTTCCCAGAGCCCATGTTCAGTGTCTCACAACCATCTGCATCAGGAAAACCGATTCCCTCTACCAGACTGTGGGAGCTTGCACTCACATACACACACCACCATGCAGACATATGCATATGCACATAGTAAATATGGAATGGTATCTATATGTAAATATAAAAATAAACCTTTAGAAAACAAGTACACACACACACACAAAGGCTAACTGTGGAAGATAAAGATGATAAACATTTGCTGTACAGTTTATATTTCAAAGTATGATATATGACATCAATAATGTAAAAAAAAAAATGGAAGAGAGAAGACGGAGGCGTGTGGTTGTTAGGTTCTAGTACGACATGGAGAGGTGCAGTACTTGAAGGTAGACTATGGCAAACTCAGTGTCAAAGCAACCAGAAAAATAGCACCAAAGTTAGAATTTATGTTTTTGTTTATTTGTTTCTTGTATTATTGTGTTTGTGTTTTGTGACAAGGTTTACTATGTAGACCAGGCTGGCCTCAAACTTAGAGATCGGCCTGTCTCTCTTCAGAGTGTGGACATTAAAGGTGTGTGCCCCAAACTAGGCTAAGAATTTTTGCAGAGGCTAAAAGAAATTGCAGGGAACACTCAATCTAGAGACAGCAAGATGGCAGATTTCAACCCAACAGTACTAGTGCTGAGGATGTAGCTCAGGGGTAGAGTCAAGGCCCTGGGTTGAGTATGCAGCATCTCCCCCTCTACGCATGCAAAACAATAAGCCTAATCACATAAATGAAACTACTCTAAGTATTCCAATTACAGGTATACAGGTGAAGACCTCCAAGGAGACCAAATAAATAAGTAAAAGCAAAATTCAGCTCCTCGCAAGAACCCACGCTAATTATACAGATGTGGATGGTCTAAAAATAAAAGGAGGAAGAAATATATTCCAGTCTAAAAGTAAAAAGAACTCTACATTCATAGTTACAAAGAAAAAGACTTCTGAAAGCCGGTAAACCAGAAGAGAGGAAAGCAGGATCGTCCCACAGCAGTAAAACCCTGAGTTCAAGAGGCCCTGGCAGTTCTAAATGTTTGTAAGACCCATGAAAGAACTACAAAATAGACAGAGCCAGCGCTGTTAGAACTACAAGAACAGAGGAGAAACTCACAATTAGAGCTGAGGATTTCTATATCTCTCTCAATAACTCATGAAACAAGTGGGCAGAATTACAGCAAGTGTCTGAAAGTCTTCAATAACGTTAGGAAGCAAGCTGACCCAAATGACAGTTATAGAACACTCCGTTCGACAACAGAGGCGTAAACGTGCTATGCAAATGTATGGACACATCTACCCAAGATAGGCCATATTCTGGGACATTGAATAAATTCCCTGCAACTTTGAAAAGATTCCAGTCAGACAAAAAAATAAGTACTCTGATCACAATAAAATCAAAGTAATGATTAATAATCACAGCATTTCTGGAAAGTCCACAGATGTTTAAAACTTAAAGAGGCTCAAATTACATAACTTATGTCAAAAGACTTCAGAGAAAGTAGATCCCAGCACTCAGGAGGCTGAGAAAGTGAAAATATAAGTTTAAGGCCAGTATAGACTCTACAGCTAGATCTGGTTAAAAAAAAAAAATGAAGATGAATCCCAGGGATTTTTAGTTTTGTAGCAACAGGAAGATTAGAAGTCTAAGGTATAAAGGCATATTTTTATTTATTGTTTGAGAAATAGATGTATGCAATGTGTTTTGATCAATTGCCCCTACACCTTCCCCTCCACCTCATCCTATACTCAATGACTGCAAATGAACTCATGGATTCATTCATTCGTTCATTCATCCATTCATGTATTCATTTATTTGTTCAAGTACTTCTTGAACAACACTCCAAGTTATGAATATCAGCTTTAATGCAGAATTACAGAATGGAACATGCTAGTCTCTTAAAATATACTTCTCAAGATTAAAGTTCTTCTTAATTTATTTATTAAAAGTGATAGAGAGGGATGGAGAGATGGCTTAGCAGTTAAGAGCACTGACTGCTCTTCCAGAGGGCCTAAGTTCAATTCCCAGCATCCACATGGTGGCTCACAACCATCTGTAATGGGATCTGATGCCCTCTTCTGGTGTGTCTGAAGACAGCTACAGTGTACTCATATACATAAAATAAATAAAATTTTTTTTAAAAAAGTGATAGAGAAAACCCACATATTCAAATGTATGGGATGTACTTGGGAGGAGAGGCAGGGGGAGCACAAGTTTTGAAGGCAGGTGTGGCTGCTTAGTGAGATTCTATCTTGAGGTAGAAGGACGAGGAAGAAGGCTGGGGTGGGGGAGATCTTTTGGTGAGCTCACTTGCGACCTCAAGAAAGATCCCTAACCAATCAGCAGAACCTATAGGTGTTATCTTAAGAGTAGTTTAAAAAGGGAGTTTTGCAAGGGAAATAGTCTTTCGTCGAGGCTATCTTCCTATATTCTCCAGGGGGTCCTCCATACCGCCAAAGCATCTTTCCAGAGAGAAATACAGGAAGATGTAGGTGCAGTGATGTAAAACTGGTGACAGATTGGAGAAATGAAGTCACAAGCCAGTGAATGGCAACAGTGAGAAGGGACTGCAAAGGAACATCCTAGGGCCTGTGAAGAGTGCGCATCCTGCTGACATGTTCCTCTCAGACCCTGGCTCCCAGACCTGGGAGAAGATAAATGATGTTCTTTTAAGACCTCAAGATTGTTCTAACTTGTCACAGCAGCCTCAGAAAACCAGTGTCCCTTCAAGTGAATTGTCTTACCTTCTACTCAGAAACGAACAAGCACATTTTGGTATAACTATAAAAGTGAAATGTGGCACCAAACAGATGGCTTAGCAGTGAAGAGCACTGGTTGCTCTTCCAAGGGACCCAGGTTCAATTCCCAGCATTCACATGGCATCTCACTCCTATTTGTAACACCAATTCCAAGGCATCTGACACCCTTTTCTGGTCTCTGTGAACAGTTGACACATATGAGGTACCTAGTCAAGCATTACAGGCAAAACACCCACATACATAAAATAAAACTTAAAAATGGAATAGTATTCAAGAATCAGAAGAAAAGCTTCTTTAAGCATCAAAATTGATGTGCAAAAATGTTGGTGATAATTATAATAAGTGAATAAAAGATAAAATAGTTTGATTTCGTTTGTGGAAAATCCTAAAAAGTTATGCACTATACAGTGCGTGTATATTATACCACAGTAATCACTTACTGACAGGGATGAGAACATAGAAGAGGAGATAGATATTATAAAGGAAAATTAAAACCTCTGGGCATTAGTTATTATGTTTATTTTCTTACTTGTGGACATACCTTCATAGATGTACACAAAGGTCAAAACTTAATTTTATACTTAAAAATATAGGCAACTTAACATGCATCCATTATAGTCTGATAAAGCTAAACAAAATGTGGCCAGTCTAGGTCATCTACAGAATATGTTAAGACTAAGTAAGATGGAGATGGGGGATTTGTTTGAGGGTATAGATTGCACTGTGAACTGTGAAAAGGATTGTGCACTAAGCAGGAGTAAGTCTTACATCTAAAACAAGAGCTAACGATGTGGCCACTAGGGATGGATGGCAATAGTTATGGTAGTAAAAGAAGAGATGTAATTATGAAGACCTGGTGCTAGAGTTAAGAGACATCCAAGATGAAGAATGAGGGAGAGGAAAGCTGTCTGGTTAGAGAGCTGCTGTGAGCTGAGCAATGTACTACTAGTGCATGTCTATTGAAGTCCTAAGTTACTGCTATTGTATTTAGAAATAAGGTCTTTAGGGTGAGCATTAATCCATGTGTTACTATGACTGAATACCTGATGATAGTTATTTTTAAAACAACAGAAATGTATTCCTCAAAGCTCAAGGGGAGATATAAAACCTAAGATCAAGCTGCTAGAATCTGATGCAGACCTTCCTGTTGCACCCTCTGGAGGAGAGGAATGCTTGGTGCCAACACCACAGAGGAACACAGGGGCAAGCTGCCAGATGACTCATTAAGCAGGGAAAGCCATTTTAGCCATATTTTAGCCACTCTCTTAAAGGCACCATCTTTTAATCTTCTAATATTGATGGTATCTGTATTTTTAGAAGGGATACTTTCAAAGTGCAGCAAGATGAAATCAAATGATGAGTGTGGAGCCCTAACAGAATAAAGCCATGGTCTTGTAAAATGTATGTCCCTCAGAGCTGTAGCAGTGGCTCACCCACTAAGAGCACTGGCTGCTCTACTAGACGACCTGGTTCTGTTTCCAGTACTCACAATAGTGGCCAACAACCTTCTGTAACTCCAGTTTCAGGGGATCTGACGCCCTCTTCTGTCCTCCACAGGCAGTGCAGGCATTTGGCACGGAGACTGTAATACAGACTAAACACCAATTCATATAAAATAAAGGTAAATAAATCTCAAAAATATAATTATGTATCTTTCTTTACTGTGCAGAAGGTGGTCATCTACAAACCAGAAAGAATCCTCAACAGATAAGGAATCCTGCTGGACCTTCATCTTGAGAGTGAGAAAGATGGAATAGCAGGTAAGAGCACTCGCTGCTGCTACGGAGGACCCAAATTAGGTTCCCAGCACCCACATAACAACTCATATTTAATTGTATGTGACTCCAGTTTCATACATCTTCTTCCTTGACCACTGCAGGGCACAAATGTGGTGCACATACATGCATACATACATACATACATATACATACATATATATATACACACACATACATACATACAAGCAAAATACATACACACAAAACTATACAAATGAATAAATTTTTAAAAACCTATCGTTTAAGACACCCAGTCTGACCTTTTGTTACAGTAACCCAAGCTGATTATTAGGAGAGCTTTATTGGAGGAGTCAGATGGTGGGAGGAAAGACCATTAGGATATACTAATGGTGTTACTGAATTATGAGCACAAGCAAGCATCACTCAGCAAGACAGCCTTCATAAGTTCAGATTGGAATGAGTCAAGCAGAATAGACCTGCACAAGAAGAAACAGCTTGGAAGGTAATTCAGAAGCTTGACTGGAAATAAGAATTTCAGAACTTTGATTGATGGGCTATGGGGATAAATATTCAAGACAGGAGACCAGCAATGGATTCTGAGAAGAAATGTCAGGAGACAGAAGAAGGGGATTATGGCAGAGTGGTGACTTTGAAAGGCCAAAGTCTCTACTGAGTTTCAAGGTAAGCCCTTAGTTGTGAGCCCTGTACCTGTTGAAAGCATTGTATTAAGTTACATACTTTCAATATACAATGGCACAAAGTAAACATTTCCTTCCAGAAGGGGAAAAAATGCAGGCATAGGAAGAGAAGACCAAAGCAAAGCCAGACTAAAAACAAGCAACACATAGCTTGATGTCCAGCATCTAGGATATATGCTAGTAGCATTGTGTAAGTTCGAATAGAGTTGGGCAGCCCGATCCACATGGGGCTGCAATTTATAGCACAGATGCTATAGAGGTTTCTTTGGGAGCAGCTCTACTCACTGCCTCTAGTTTTCTTGATAGATGTCCACAGTCCTAGCCTTCGCAACATAGTCTCCATTGCAACTTAGACATCACCCTCAACTCCACACTTGAGCTCCAGGTAGTCCTCTCTGCATGCTACCCACTATCTAGATTCACCCACTTTCTCCTGAGCCTAGCCAGCCTCTGTAGACCTGAACCCTTGCATTCATTATGCTGGCAAACCCAGCACTGCATGGATGGTGTTATGTTCTGCTACCAAGTTGAGAAGTAACCAAGCCCCCTTTGCCGTGACTGCAACGGCTTCTGAGTACCTTCACATGTGGCTCACCCTAGGGAAACCCTTTACCAGAGAGCCCTTTTCCAGCACAGCATCCCCAGAACTCTTTTGAAATAAAACTTTCTCTGGTGACTTCATATTTTTATACCCCAAAGATTTCAGTTGATAAGTTTGCACCACCAAAAACCTTACCTATTGTTCCAGCGTAAAATATGCAGCTTCTCTTTAATTCTTTGACCACTCCTGCCATGTTCTCTACTCTGTCCACATAAAATGTGCTCTTGCTGGGCAGTGGTGGCACATGCCTTTAATCCCAGCACTTGGGAGGCAGAGGCAGGTGGATTTCTGAGTTCAAACCTTAGCTAGCTTGATCTACAGAGTGAGTTCCAGGACAGCCAGGGCTACACAGAGAAACCCTGTCTGGAAAAATAAATAGATATATATATATATAGATAGATAGATAGATAGATAGATAAAATGTGCTCTTTTCTTAAGTCTGCTCATTTACATATATTTCTGAGTTATTTCTTGCCCCTGACTCTCAATGTTAGCCTGACTAAGAGCAAGCAGAAATAACTGTGCTCCTGCCTGAATGATAGCCAAATCAATTAGCCTATAGGATTAGCCTACGGGTGTGTCTGTAGGTGGTGCCTCCCTTGGGCAGGTGGTCTTGGTTCTTACTTAGGTGACAATAATTCTAGAAAGCTTCTAGCTCCAAGAGTTTTGGCAGCTATTTGTTTACTGCTTGGACACAAAGCTGCGGCCCCAGTGTCAGGCCACCCAGCAAGTACCTCTCATTTCTTCAGGCTTTGGAAGTGCAGAAAGTAACGGCCACTTCACCACCAAATGCATGTCCACTTGCCCTCAGACTTGAAGAGCAAATTCCTGAAACACAATCACACGTTAGAGCCTAATTAGATGAAGAATTTAGGTATTGCTGTGGCTTCTCCTGTCCTGATTAACAGAAGGAACCTTTCAAGCAAGTGCCTTTTAATTCTAAGTCAATCACAAACTATATTGCAAAAACTCTGAGAACACCTGTGAAAAGCCTGACACGTTGAACTAGAGTGTAATATGATAAACAGTTGAGAGGATGGATGGAAAGTTAGCCATTACCAGTCTTACTTTCCATGACCCAATTACTTGCAAAGCTTCCCCAAGGGGCTGTAGAGAGACATTTCTGTTGGTGACCAGTAGAGGGCACCGCGGATCGCCTCGGTCTGCATCTGTCAGGCGAAGAGGAATCCAGACTGTCCTGCGAAGATCACCGAAGTGGGCCTGGGACAGTACCGTGGCGGTCGGAAACTTTTCCTAAGGGCAAGTGTTGGATAGGAGGGAAGAGGAAAGGAAAGGGAAAGGTTGTAGAAGAGAGGAACTGGAGAAGAGTATCACGCTGTAGCGACTTCACAGAAAATAAAGCAAGCATACTATAGGCAACAAAATTTGAAATGTGATAGAAGGCTGAAGGAGGGTCAGTCACCCAAGGCTAAATGAGAGGTGCTGGAAATGTAGCTCATTTGCAAAGCACTCTCTTGGCATGCGCGAAGTCCGGAGTTCCAACCGCAGCATCCAATAATAATAACAACAAGTAATTTATAATACAAAAAGCTAAATGAAGGTGCCCAGGTCCTGGGACAAAGCAACCACGCCCTCCTGAGGACCTTTGTTAGCATTCAGCTCCTCTAAAACACTCTTTAGAGTAGCGCTGACCGGCTGACGTTCTCAGTCCCCACCTCCCACTCCTTCAGCGGAGAAACTGAGTAAGAAGACCCGGCCATCTCTCAGCAAACTCTCGACTATGCCCAACGCTGTCTGCGCCCTGCTCCAAGTTCTCATCCCACATCTCGCGTCCCCTCGTTTCAAAAGCATAATTAAGTGCTTGCTTCCCATTTCTTTTGTCATCTACTCCTTAGATTCACGCCTGCCTCAAACCCCGTCCCGCCAGGGGGCGTCCCCGGAATTTTGGAGCCCATAAGGGTTTTGGTTACAGTTTAGGACTGAGATTATAATCCCTAAAAGGGCTCCACCGGAAGGAAGAGCAAGGGAAGAGATGCCCCCTCCACCATCCAAGGCTTGGGGGCAGGACTCTCAGAGAATTATCATTTTCACAAGAGCAGAGAGGGAGATGCTCTAGCAGCGGTGATGACCCTTCCCTCCCTGAACCCTGTGTGACTTAAGGAAATATCTCAAAGGTTTTAAGCCAAGAAGAGAATTGGCAGTGGGATCTCTTCCTTGCAATACTCCAAGCTGTCCTGATTCTCAGCCTGCCTAGTGAGGACCCCGAAGAGGGTTTCAGAGTTTGGGAAAGCATAGGAGAGGGGGCTGGAAAAGTTGTCAGAAGCTAGATGCCAGACGCCATGTTTGGAAGGCACACTTTGGAACTCTGGGTTAGAGAGCAGTAAACCATCTCTCCCCACTTTTTGTTGTTCTTGTGTACCAGGTTGCCTCCATCCCACTCTTTAAAAAAATTGTGTACACACACACACACACACACACACACACGTGCACACTTTCCTGCATGTCTATATGCACTAGGTGCATGCCTGGTTCCTGCAGAGACCCATACAAGGCATTAGATTGCTTGGAACTGGAATTACAGAAGGTTATGAGACATAAATCCTGTGCTGGGAACAGAACTCGGGTTCTCTGCAAGTGTTCTTTACCACTGGCACATCTCCCCAGTCCCTTCAAGTCCTCCCCAGCACAGCACAGCAAAGATGCTATACCTGCAGTGGCTATCAGAGGATTGGGGGTTGCTTCTTACTGAGCATGAGAGGCTTGATCCCGAAGTTTACCTCTGAAATACTGAGTTAAAATAACTCCTGTGTGCTAACGAGTTTAAAGACAATCAAACTCCCGATTATCTAAGTCACAGCAAAGTAGGAAGTTTTACGAGTCAGGCTTTTGCCACATCCCCACACACACTGTGTGCGCGTGTGTATGTGCACGGGTCCATGTGCATGTATAGGGATTTGCTCCAGGGGATGGTGGGAGCTCACATAATCATAAAGTGGTAAAGCCAGGTCTCAGACACCAAGGTTTCTGAGCTCTACGCAAGGGCTTCTTCTGCCCCCAACCCCCTCACTTCCCCCCATACCACTAAATCGTGAGGGAAATAGTAGATAAACTGGGACACAAAAAAACGTCACTGGGACACGCTCCCTTTCTCAATGCTTGTTACAAAGGAATTATACATCACCGGAGTGATTTAGCGCTAATATGGAATCTTCAGGTGGAGACGGGCCATAGATAGATTGTTCAGAGCTAAATACTCTGACCTAGCCCACCTAATATCTGCTAGAGCACGGGTTCCAAGAGTAGTTGCTAAGTGAATCATGAATTGTGAGATAACACTTCCAACTTTGTAGCATTAGAAGGAGCACACTCAGTGCCCTAGGCAGCTGTGAAGGGTTTCATGGGAGTTAGAAGTAAGCAAGCTGAGGGGTAGGCGGCAGGTGGTAGGTCTGGTTTGGGCATCCTCTCTCTAGGGCTACCAGTGAGCTTTCATAGAGACACTGGAAGGGAAGAAGGAAGTGTCCCTCTGCTACACTGTGCTGCAAAGACTCTGCTCCTCTGGTGAAACCTGAGCCTCTGCAGCCCTTTGATTCCTAACTAGTGAGATTAAAGTGGCCCTGTGGGGCCGAAGCAGGGAATAGCCTTATGAAGGCTGAGCTCCGTCCTGCCAGCCACAAGGCCAGTCTACCGACAGTGCAGGTGGCACCAGCCATGAGGGGTGGACTAGGTTGTCAAGTATGAATCCGCAGCTACAAGAGAGGGAAATATCTCTGGTTTAACCCGAGTAGCTCCTATTCAAGATGAGTCAGAGAGGCAGCATGCTCTTTAGTCAGAAAGAGACGTTGAACCTGGTGAAAACTCTTAAGATCTTTGCGTGGATGAGTCCAGAGACAAAATAGGTGGTATTTTTCCCCCCAAAGGCTCTTGAGAATTCAGGCTTACTCTTATGGGTGTCAGTGCTCACATGGGAAATAATGCAGAATGGCAGATGTTTATGAAGGGACCGGAGCTAGAGAGTTCATTTGGTTCAAGTCACAGAGTGCAACAGAGCCCCTCACCACCCCACCCCACCCCCAGTTCTAGTTAGGAGCTGTTGGTGTTGATGCCAGCATAAGAAGTTTGAAGCTCAGTCCGGTTCTCCTCCCCTCAAGGGTAAAGCCTGGGGATTGCCAGGCATCTTTACCCCTCTAACTCTGACTGAAGCTCAGCACCCCACCTAGTGCTGTACAGCTGAGGATGGAGACCCTGGTTACAGTAGAGCCGAGACACTGCTTGTTCACTCTCTCCCAGACTGGCCACCTGCTGGTGTTTCTGAAGGCCCGGGCTGCACGGACTCAGAGACTGTAGAAGATTGAACAAACCTTTCACTCTAGACTAGCAGGCCCATGAAGAAGACATTAACCACAGAAACAGAAATATCGACCTTGGCAGTGAGCTGAATTTTCTCCCCTCAAAGCTTTGGACGTGTTTCGATGTGCCTAATTTTGCTTAAATCTCACAAAAACCTTTTGAAGAATTACCTCCTTCCCTTCCGTACGTGGCACTAAAACGGGGAGAGACAAATGACACTCTACTCTTGGCGTTCCTACGACCACCAGCAATTATAAAATAACGGGATCAAAGGGAGATGGAGGACCAGGGACTTCCTAATAAGATCCCTTTCCTAAAGCTAGAAGGTCTGGGTCACTCCTTCAGGCCAGGTCTGCATTGCGCTCTGCCTGCCCTTTCTGTCGTTCACTTGATCCAGCGTGGTTTCCCCTCCCTGCTCTCTAGACACCGTAGACCAAAGTGCTGTCGATGGGGTCTGAGCTCATCTTGAGAGCGCCCCCCAGAGAAGTCCCTGAGAAAGGAGAGCGCCGAGCTCTGCTTTCCGCTTGTCCTTAGCTACACAAGACACAACGCACCTGGCCGCTTAAAGTCGGGGTTCCCTGCTTCACAGCCACCTCGGGGGCGGTTCGAAAATGCAGGCCCAGATGGCAGGCCCGTGGGTGCCCAGAGCCTTCGTTCCCTTCACGACGGAGGTAGGTGGTGAGGAAAGCTAATGTTAGTATAGTCGTCGGCTTTGTGTTGAGGGAGTAGAGAGCACTCTTCAAGAAGAGATCTTAAAAAGCAAATAAAACAACTTTCCATACTATAATTGCTATTAATGGAAAGGAGCCTACCCTGCTGAATTAAGTAGTTCAAAACTGCTTGTTCATTATCGGGAGCTCCCTCGCTACAAGGAGGGGAAAGAAAATGTGAAAACAAAAACCAAAATCAAGAAGCCTCCTTGACTGGCCGCCGAAGTGTCTAGGAGGCACCTGCGGGGCCAGGAAGCACTCAGCCCTCCCAGCCTCTAGCGCGCCAAGGAAGCTCAAAACAGCAGACAAGCAAAGCCAAAACAAAAACAAACAATAACGAAAACGCTTAAATTCCAAGGAGAGGAAAAAAAAATGGAGGTGGTCTCCAAATCTGTGCCACGCAGGGCTTGGCTGGGTAACCCACTCAGCTGCTGCTCCTGACCTGGTCACAGCAAGGAGGCTGACGCCCCCGGCCCCGCTAGGGAGCACAGCCCACAGCTCCCCCTTGCCAGGCGCCCAAGGACCCTCAAGGCGCGGGGCTCACACTTGAAGCCTGGGAACGCTCAGACAGGAAACCCACTTCCTCCTAAGCAGTTTCTTGCTAGCCGGATGAGAGGCGCCCAATTGAAGCAGAGTGATCCTCATCTCCTAATATCCAGCGTGGCCACAAAGCGACCGGCCATTTACGCCGCCACTTTAGACAAAGATATTTGGTTATTCCCGGGGAAGCGAGTGCACTTTTGCATGGCTGAGCTCCGGGAGGAGGCGAGCCTCAGCCCAGCCTCCCGCCCGCTGGGCTGCGGGCGTCGAGATCTTCGCCTCCTCCCGGACCACGAGTTCCACCCGGGTTCAGACTCAGTTCCACTCTGCAACGGACCTGCGGGCGCTCACGCGGCTCCCCGCCCGGGCTTTCACTGAAGCATCCGAGGGGAAAACAGCGGGGATCGGAGCTGGGGTGCTGGGACTGGGATGTCCTCGGAAAGACAGCACCAGCTTCTGAAGCCGAAGTATCCAGGCCATGGGCAAGGGTCAGGGGCACCAGGTTTGTTCGAGATGGGGCAACTTCCGTGGTGGACTCTCACGTTAATCCCCGCACCCTTAGCCTTCTAGCTAAGAAGGCCAGCGGTGTACTTGCCTGGGCCGGCAAAAGGGGTGGAGAAAGGGAGCGGCGGGGTGGGGTGGGCTGGGGGGCTGGTCCACCAGGGAGCCAGGAGCTTGGGGGGGGGGGGCGCGGGGATCGGTGACAGCCTCCCGGAGGCAGTCGTTCCCTTACTCAGCTCCCCCTCCGCCCGCTGGGATTCTCTCGGGTAAGGGGAAAGGGGGCGGGGAGCAGAGGTGTCCCTCTGACGGCGGCAGAAGAAGCAGACAGACTGACAGACACATAGACCAACAGTGCAGCCCCAGGGTTCATCCCCAGACTCGCACACTCTTTTGGTGGTGACTGGGGCTCAGCGCAGCGAAGCCCGATGTGGTCCGGAGGCGGTGGGAAGGCGCGGGGCTGGGAGGCCGCGGCGGGAGGGAGGAGCAGCCCCGGCAGGCTCAGGTGAAACCCCCGCTCCCTGCTCCTCAGCCCCCTTCTCCCCAAAGACCAGCCCCTGACCCCGGAACCCCGACCGAATTGGACCGCGGTTCCACTTTGTAACTCCCCAAGTTGGTTGCAAAGCAGTATTCACCTTCCGTCTTCCTTTCCATCCCTCCCCTTGGGTTATTCTCTACCCCACCTCTGGCCCTCCCGCTCTCTCGGTTCCCTCCTCCTTTCCCTCCCCCGCCTTTTCCTCGCGCGCCACAGGCACCCCACAAAAATGGGGGTGGGGGTGTCCAAGGGAGGGGGGAAAGTAATGCTTTGGTTCTCTCTCTCTCTCTCTCTCTCTCTCTCTCTCTCTCTCTCTCTCTCT